>PVIH01005402.1:0-107916 GCA_004025045.1 Sigmodon hispidus
GAGAATTTTCACATCAGTATTCATGAAGGAAATAGGTTTGTAATTTCCTTCTTTGTTGTGTCTTTGAGTGGTTTGAGAATTAGGGTAGCTGTGACCTCATAAAAGGAATTTGGCAATATTCCTTCAGTTTCTACTGTGTACATAGTTTGAGAAGTAAAGGTAGTAATTCTTCTTTGAATGTCTGGTAGAATTCGGCACTGAAACCATCTGGACCAGGCCTTTTATTTTTGGGGAGGTTTTTAATGACAGCTTCAATTTCCTTAAGGGTTATCAGCCTGTTTAGGTAATTAATCTGATCTTCGTTTAATTTTGGTAGATGGTACCTGTCCAGAAAGCTGTCCATTTCTTCTAGGTTTTCCATTTTTGTGGAATACAGATTTTCAAAGTATGATCTGATAATTCTCTGGATTTCCTAGGGTTCTGTTGTTATGTCCCCCTTTTCATTTCTGATTTGTTGATTTAAACACACTCTCTTTCTGTTTTTTGATTAGTTTGGCTAATCTTTGTTGTTAACTTTCTCAAAGAACCAACTCTTAAATTCATTGATTCTTTGTATTGTTCTTTTTGTTTCAATTGTATTGATTTCAGCTCTAAGTTTGATTACTTCCTGCCATCTATCCCTTCTAGGTGAGTTTGCTTCTAAATGTTCTAAGGCTTTCAGTTGAGCTGTTAGGTCTCTAGTGTGGGATTTCTCTAGGTTTTTTATGTAGTCATCTAGTGCTATGAATTTTCCTCTTAAGACTGCTTTCATTGTGTCCCACAAGTTTGGATACGATGTGGATTCATTTTCATTAAATTCTAGGAAGACTTTGATTTCTTTCTTAATTTCTTTCTTGACCCAGAGATGGTTCAGCTGATTGATGTTAAGTTTCCATGAGTTGGTAAGCTTTCTTAGATTTTTGATGTTGTTGAACTCTAACTTTAGGCCCTGGTGGTCAGATATGTTACAAGGGATTATTTCCATTTTTTGTATCTGTTGATATTTCCTTTATGACCAATTATGTGGTCAATTTTGGAGAAAGTTCCATGAGGAGCTGAGAAATATGTATATTCCTTTGCATTTGGTTGGAAGCTCCTATAGATATCTATTAAATCCATTTGCATTATAACCTCTTGTAGACTCCTTATTTCTCTGTTGAGTCTCTGTCTGGTTGACCTATCCAGGGTTGAAAATGGGGTATTGAAGTCTCCCACTATTAGGGTGTAAGAATTGATGTGGGATTTAAGCTTTAGCAGTGTTTCTTTTACATAAGTAGGTGCCCTTATATTAGGGGCATAAATATCCAGGATTGAAATCTCCTCTTGACCAGTTTTTCCTGTGATGAATAAGTAATTACCATCTTTGTCTCTTTTAATTGCTTTTAGCTTAAAGTCTACTTTGTTAGATATTGGGATTGCAACCTCTGCTTGTTTCTTAGGATCATTTGACTGGAAACTCTTTTCCCAGCCCTTACTCTAAGCCTGTGTCTGTGTTTGCAGTTGAGGTGTGTTTCTTGTAGGCAACAGAAGGATGGCTTCTGTTGTTGTATCCATCTTGTTAGTGTGTGACATTTTATAGGAGAGTTGAGTCCATTGATATTAAGGGATATTAGTGACCACTGATTGATACTTCCTGCCATTTTTGGTGGTAACTTCTTTGTATTTCCTTTCTCTGGAGTATTGTTCTGTGGAATTATTGATTGTTTGTGATTTCATGGGTGTATCTGGGGTCCTTAGGTTGGAGTTTTCCCTCTAATACTCTCTGTAGCACTGGAATGGTAGATAGATATTCTGTCAGTCTGACTTTGTCATGAATTGTCTTGTTTACTCCATCTATGGTGACTGATAATTTTGCAGGGTATAGCATTCTATTTTGGCAGCCATGCTCTTTTAACATTTGTATAACTTCTGACCAAGCCCTTCTAGCTTTCCTCATTTCCATTGAATAGTCAGGTGTTATTCTGATGGGTCTGCCTTTATAGGTAAGTTGGTCCTTTTCTTTTGCAGCTCTTAAATTTTTTTTCTTTGTTCTGTATGTTTTGTGGCTTGATTATAATGTGGCGTGCTGACTTTTTTTTGGAGTCATCTCTATTAGGTGTTCTGTAAGCTTCTTGTATCTTTATAGGCATTCCTTCTTCAGGTTAGGGAAGTTTTCTTCTATGATTTTATTGAAAACATTATTTGTGCCTTTGAGCTGGTATTCTTCTCCTTTTCTATTCCTATTATTCTCAAGTTAGGTCTTTTCATGGTGTCCCAGATTTCCTGAACATTTTGAGTTATGCCTTTTTTGGTTTTAGTATTTTCTTTGACTGATATACCTATTTGAGCTACTGAGTCTTCTGCTTCAGAGATTCTATCTTCCATCTCTTGAACTCTGTTTGTTATGCTTGTATCTGTGGTTCCAGCTTTTTTCTTCAGGTTTTCTATTTCTATCTTTGCCTCATTTTGTGCCTTTTTTATTGCTTCTATTTCAGTTTTTAGTTCCTGGCATGTTTCTTTCATTTTTGGTTTACTTTTTCTTGGTTTCCTTTCAAAGATTTGTTCATCTCTTCAAATTTTTTGTTTGTATTTTCTTCTATTTCTTTAAGGCAATTTTTCATATCTTATTTGAGAGCTTCGATGATCATCATAAAGAAATTTTTGGTGTTGCTTCCTTCTGTTTCCTCTTTATTGCTCAGTTCAGATCTTGTAGTTGTAGGATCGCTAGTTTCTTCTGGAGTTACCTTGTTGTTCTTTATATTATTATGTAAATTTTTTCACTGGTTTCTGCCCATGGCTTCAGTGGTTCACGATTAGGTGGCTTCTGGTCAGTTGTGGCACGCGGGCTTGTGTGCCTCTTTTCACCTCTGAACAAATGTTCTGCTCAATCTCTACCTCTGCTCCGGGCAGGGGACTGAATTTCAAGTCTTCAATCCTTCTCTGTTTGAGCAGTTGGAGGCATGATGGCCCTGCGAGTTCCCTCAGCAGCAGCTGAGGGGACCCTAACAACCAAAGTTTATCTCTGTCTGCTACAGAGTGTGTGGGGACAGTAATAGATTTTTATGAAAATTCTTATTATAAAAGAAATAGACTGATAACAGTTAAACAGTAACTAGATCTTCTGCATTCTGTTGGTTATGCTTGCTCCTGTGGTCTCTCTTTGTTTTCTCAGATATTTCATTTCCAGCATTCCCTTTGTTTGTGTCTTTTTATTGCTTCTATTTCAATTTTTAAGTCTTGAACTACTTCCTTCACCTGTTTGATTACTTTTTCTTGGTTTTCTTTAAGGAATTTACTGAGTTTTTCTATTTTTTTTGTCTTTTCCTATATTTCTTTAAGGGAATTCTTTAAGTTTTCTCTTTACAGGCTTATGTCATCTTCATAAAATTATATTTAAGGTGATTTTCTTCTGATCTTCCACATTGAAATACTCAGGTCTTGCTGTTGTAGAATCACTAGATTCTGGTGGTGCCATATTGCTCTTTATATTGTTACATATATTCTTGCACTGGCATCTATTTATCTTTTTCTTAAATCATTACAGAAGTTGTCTGTGTCTCAGGGAACTGATCTTTGTCCAATCTGCTTTGGCTCTGTTTGTGTCTCAGAGATCCTCAGTTGGTTCAATTTGAGATTTTGGTCTACTTGGAGTTGGTGTATTCTGTGTCATGGCAGATTCTGTGTCTCAGAGAGCTGCTCTTGGTTCAATAGGAGCTGGTCAAATATGTGTCTCAGGGAACCTTGATGGGTGGGTTTGAAAAATGGGGTGTAACTTGTAAATGGCAGGGTTCAACAAACTAGGGTGTTAGTGGGGGAATATCTACCTTAAGGAGTCTTCCATACTTGCCTGTGATTGGGGCAGCAATGGGTGTGAGTAAGGTTCTATGGCTTGTGTCCTGTGGCCTAGATTTAGGAGACTGGGCTCTCCAGCTAAGCTGGGTGGAGTGTCACTCACCTCTTGGTCCAATTGGAGCTGGTCAAATTTGTGTCTCAGGAAGCTGCTGAGGTCATAGGGTGATGGTTCCATTTGGGAGATGGGGTGGCATTTGTAGATTGCAGAAACCCACAAACTGGGATGTTAATTGTGGTGATATATAGTTAATAAAAATAGTCTTAAATATCAGAGGGCAGAGACAAGCTATGAAAGTTAGGAAGCTGTGACTCATTCTTATAATTCCAATATTTAGGTGCCAGAGATCCTCTGAATCTCTGTTAGTTCAAAGCCAAACAGAGCCAGGTGGTAATGGTACCTGCCTTTAATTTAAGCTCTAGAAATGTTGAACCAGGAAGTAAAATTACTGAGTGGGGAAAAACATAAAGCAGGAGAAAGTGGAAAGTGGCTACTTTTTCAACTCTTGCCCAGTCAGTCTGAGAGGTGGTGGAGATAGGAGCTACCCTGTATGGTCTGAGAAGTTTATTGGGTAAGAACTGGCCTTGTTCTTTCAGATATTTCAGCTTTTCCTCAATATCTGGTTCCAAGTTTTTATTATAATATCAAATAGAATTTGTACGATATTCTTGAAGATATGTATTTCTAATTTTTTGTAAAGACATAAAAAAGAAACCTGTTCCAGCCCTTGTTTGGTGAGTTTTCCTTAACAACTTAAAAAAATTATCACATTGATGAATGAGTCATCATTTCTTCTTATTAAGAAGTTTCTTCTGTTAGAATCGAGTCTTTATTAATTTTGATCATATCCATAGCTTTTCTTCACCCATGAAAACAAAAGCAAAACCCCTTTCCCAATATAACACATGTTCTAGTTTTGATTTTGATGTCAACACATCTTTGAAATAGACAGGTTGATTTAGCTCAGTAGTTTTTTTCTATAGTTCAATACATTTCCAAAGCTGTTCCTTTCTCATTAGCATTGAGAAAACTCAAAGTTAATATTGTGTAGTCTATTTCTGTGGGTCTTTGTTACCCATTTCTGTTTATTTAGCATACATATCCTTTAGAGTTTGATTTGATATTTCTATGACTGCTTGTCCTACAGGATTGTGTGGTAGAATATGCCTTATCATATAGTAAATAAAAAGTGTTTAATTTTACTAGAGATATATTCTTCAGCATTGTCAGTCTTAATTTGTACAGGTATTCCCATGATGACCATAACTTCTAGCAAATATATGATTACAAAATCAGCCTTTTCTGAACACAAAGCAGTTGTTCATTGAAATCCTAGAAACATATCTATTGTATCGTGTACATATTTTAAATTTTGAAATTTTAGGAAATGAAACACACCCATCTGCCAAATTTTATTTCTATGTATACCTTTAGAATACTTCCTGCCAGTAATAAAGTTTGCTTATAAGAGGAACAGGTAGGACATCATTTTACAATTTCTTTGGCTTGTTACCAAGTAATGAAGAAATACTTTTTTAAATCTTTGATATTGACATGATATATTTCTAATAATTCTGATGCCTCTAGCACATTTTCTATTGAAATTTATCAAATTTCATCATTACCTGTGCTAGAGATCTGTATGAGATCACATGTGTATTATATATAAGATATAATTCCTATTTCTGGTTATTGTAACAGAATTCAACTCATCAAGCATAAATTCAGCAGTTTCAATGTATAAAACAACTCTTTCTACATATTGAGTCAGGGACTATGCTAAGAGGTTCTGTAAAATCTATTTATACTATGATAATAATATATAATTCTATCCCAGTGAACTCCTCAGACCAAACAGGGTAGCACTTATCTCTACAAGTCCTCAGACTGATTGGGCAAGAGTTCAAAAAGGGGCTACTTTCTGCTTTCTCCTGTCTTATATTTCTTTCCCACACTGAGCTGTTTTACTTCCTGATTCAACTGTCTCTGTTTGGCTTTGAACTAACAGATCCAGAGGATCTCTGATGTGCAAGTGCTGAGATTAAAGGCATGAGTCACCACTTTCCAACCATCATTGATTATCTCTGTTTTCTGATATTTATAGCTATTTTTATTAAGTATATATCACTGAATTTGGGGCAGCAATGGGTAGGAATAGAGGCAGGACATTGTTTTAATGACTTCTCTAGTGGAGAGCAGGTACCATCAGTCTGACCTAGAGTCATGGCCTCTTGGTCAGCATAGATCTAAGATTCACCTATGACATTTAGATACTAGAATTAGGTTAAAGAACAAATTAAAATGGGGTGTATGTACACAAAAGACTCCTTTTCTTTCTGTTCTCTTTTGTGCTCTTAAATAAAAGACCTGATCCCCTGAGCTTCAGCCACATAAACCAGTATAGCTTTCCAAATACATCACAACTGTTTAATCTTTTATATCAGTACATTTCATTTCTAAACACCCTAAATAAATAATTGCCCCAGCCAGCATGGTCTTCAACATGGACCTGAAACTGAGGGTGAGACAAATGGAGGACAGGAACACAGAGGAACAAGGGCAAGACAAAAGACTTCAGATCAAGCTCATTGTATGTTTTATTTTTCAGTCAGGAGTTTAAATAGGGACTCAATGTGGGAAAGTTCACACAGACAGATAGGGTGGGGACATTTCACAGTCAAAAGGTATTCTGCTAAAACAGGATGTGTTACTCTGCAAATCTATCAATTACCTAATCAGAAAAGGGACACCTGTTCTTTGGGTGTTACTATGGTAATCAATCTATCATTTGACTAACCGGAAGAAGGACATCTGTTCTCTGGGAGTCAGACCGGAAAGGAGACACCTGTTTGTTTCTTCGGTAAAAACTTAACTCATAGTAAAAGGAAGCCTAAATTGAGTCCTGCCTGAAGGGCTGAATTCCTAGCATAGCTTGAGACAGTGGGCACACTGGCCCTTGATTTCCAACAAATAATATCTTTCTTTATCAGTTGCCAGTAACTTGCAGTAATAGACCTTTTCAAATAGACAAAGGGACACTTTGCTAGTCTTTTGTCTTCTTGCCAAATTGGCTTAATTGTTCGGCAAGTTCAATTTAAAAGCAAATAGTCTTAAGAAAGACATTAAATTCTTAAATTCTATAGTTTTGTGGGCCAAATATTTAAGAACAACAGTCAAAGACTGAGATGCTTTCAACCTCTTTAATGTGGTTCCACATGAGTGAGTTTATTGTCTTTCATTATTGGTTTGTTCCATAGCTGACTCTGGGTCTTCATGTTTTAAAAACTAAGAAACACAGGACATTTGCATGAAGAAAAGGGGCAAAGAAGTTGGCATTTAAAACTTGAGCAAGAAAAAGTAAGCAAAAGTAAATTTGCTTAAAATCAAAAGCAAATAAACTTCCTGTTTTATTTTGTGGTTCTAAAATGTTCTACTGAATCAACTAATCACCACAAAATGACTTTTAAATTCAGATGTAACATACTTTCTGAAAACCTGTAATATAATGATGCAAAAGTCTATATCTTCTTAGTTACCTAGTACGTACTGTTTTTACTACACAACTTCACACTTTGAAAAACTGATTGGGTCCAATAATGCAAGCCTGTATTCCAGTTACTTAGGGGCTAAGGCTAAAGCATCACATGTTGAAGACTTTTCAGAATTGCAAAATGAATTCATCCAGAAATTCAGTTAGAACCTATCTCAAAACAAGAGGTCTGGAGAAATAGCCCATTGGTAGCACTTTAGCATTGAATGATTAAGGTTCCAGGTTCAATCATATGTAGTCTCATTATCAGGTGCAAGTAAATTTCTTGGGATATCATTTAAATATACTTAATGGTTCCATTGATTTTGGGTAAGAGCTTGGAAATTTATATTTCTAATAATTCACACACATACATAGTTTTACACCAAATGAGAGTGAGAAAACTATAGCCTCAAAACACCATTTTAGTTCACAAAATATTCAAAATATTCAAATTTCAGTCCTACTTTATACAAAGAGTCTTTTTCTCCCTTAGGAAAAAATGCAGAAAAGGTAAATAATACATGATTAATATCCATGCTTTCACTGCAGTTTCCTATGGAGCTTTGGGATACAGGCTTATCTTCCACTATTTTCATCTTCCTTCATTTTTATTTTCATCACCAAAGTTCTTTGATGTTTGCTGAAAAGCCTATCTACATGTTTTGATTTATGTGGGAGGGAATATAATGCTAAGGCTTGTTGTACTAAAGACCATTTCTATATTGAGATACCCTTAGCCTCAGACTTGGGTTCTATGCACTGCAAGGCTTTTCTACTCATTTTTTGAAAGTAGATTTCTTGTAGTACCACTAAATCATATTTTGTGATTCAGTAGATATGATAAAGAAGAAGCCTGAAGATATACACTTCTATTCAGCGGGTCTGATGCTGCTGATCTATGGACCATACTTTGAAACCAGATTCCCATATTGACTCTCAACCACTGAACTTACATGAGCCTCTGTTTCAAATAAAACCCTCTCTACAGGAAGAGCAGGTATCCAGGAATTCTGCCAACTTGGAATCTAGGCTTTTTTTTTCCCCATGTGTCACACTCTGGTACCAATGTCTCAGAATGCTTTTGTCAGAAAGCCAACAGTAGCACTCCCTATTCCAAGGCTGTTCTCTGATGGACCTAAGGACTAACAAAGATCAGCTATTTGCAGATATCCAGGCAAAGGTGCTCTTAGTAAAGATGTAAGCAGAGGGAGAAATAGAAAAAGAATTAAAGGGCATTCCTATTCCTTCTTGCTCCAGCAGGCAGTGTTGGGATATGTTATCCTTTTATCTCGTTGTCAGGGGAAATTCTAACCTGTAGGAAATTATGTCTAACTTTAAAGTTTACAAAGGCATTGATGATTCTAGGGATCATCATTATCAGGAGGAGCCATTATACATAAAGTGTTCTTTATAGGGTGAATGAAGACTTTTTTCCATCTATGTACCCTCCCAACTGGCTATACAATGTGGGTAACCGAGGGAAAATTGTGTTCCTGTAGGGTTCTGGTTCTGCGACAAGGTGCTGTCTGTAGAGCGTGTCCCCACACACTCTGTAGAAGTCAGATAAACTCTAACTGCCAGCGTCCCCCCAGCTGTTGCTAAGGGAACTTGCACGGCCACTCTGCCTCCAACTGCTCAAACAGATAAGTATTAAAGACTTGAAATTCAGTCCCCTGCCCAGGGCAGAGGTAGAGATTGAGCAGACCTTTTGTTCAGAGGTGACAGGAGACACACAAGCCCGCGTGCCACAACTGACCAGAGCCACCTAATCGTGAACCACTGAAGCCATGGGCAGAAACCAGTGAAAACATTTACATAATAATTTAAAGAACAACAAGATAACTCCAGAAGAAAGTGGCGATCCTACAACTACAAGATCTGAACTGAGCAATAAAGAGGAAACAGAAAAAAGCAACACCAAATATTCCTTTATGATGAACATGGAAACTCTCAAATAAGATATGAAAAATTGCCTTAAAGAAATAGAAGAAAATACAAACAAAAAATTTGAAGAGATGAACAAAACTTTGAAAGGAAACCAAGAAAAAGTAATCCAAAAAATGAAAGAAACATGCCAGGAACTAAAAACTGAAATAGAAGCAATAAAAAAGGCACAAAATGAGGCAAAGATGGAAATAGAAAACCTGAAGAAAAAGCTGGAACCACAGATACAAGCATAACAAACAGAGTTCAAGAGATGGAAGATAGAATCTCTGAAGTGGAAGACTCAGTAGCTCAAATAGATATATCAGTCAAAGAAAATACTAAAACCAAAAAAGCCATAACTCAAAATGTTCAGGAAATCTGGGACACCATGAAAAGACCTAATTTGAGAATAATAGGAATAGAAAAAGGAGAAGAATACCAGCTCAAAGGCACAGATAATGTTTTCAATAAAATCATAGAAGAAAACTTCCCTAACCTGAAGAAGGAAATGCCTATAAAGACACAAGAAGCTTACAGAACACCAAATAGATATGATCCCAAAAAAAGTCAGCACGCCACATTATAATCAAGCCACAAAACATACAGAACAAAGAAAAAATTTTAAGAGTTGCAAAAGAAAAGGGTCAACTCACATATAAGGGCAGACCCATCAGAATAACACCTGACTATTCAATGGAAACGATGAAAGCTAGAAGGGCTTGGTCAGAAGTTATACAGATGCTAAAACAGCATGGCTGCCAAACTAGAATACTATACCCTACAAAACTATCAATCACCATAGATGGAGTAAACAAGATATTTCATGACAAAGTCAGACTGAAAGAATATCTATCTACCAATCTAGCGCTACAGAGAGTATTAGAGGGAAAACTCCAACCTAAGGACCCCAGATACACCCAAGAAATCACAAACAATCAATAATTCCACAGAAGAATACTCTAGAGAAAGGAAATACAAACAAGTTACCACCAAAAATGTAAGGAAATTTCAATCAATGGTCACTAATATCCCTTAATATCAATGGACTCAACTCTCCTATAAAATGTCACACACTAACAAGATGGATACAACAACAGAAGTCTTCTGTTGCCCACAAGAAACACACCTCATCCGCAAAGACAGAAACAGGCTTAGAGTAAAGGGCTGGGAAAAGGGTTTCCAGGCAAATGATGCTAAGAAACAAGCGGAGGTTGCAATCCCAATATCTAACAAAGTAAACTTTAAGCTAAAAGCAATTAAAAGGGACTAAGATGGTCATTACTTATTCATCACAGGAAAAACTGGTCAAGAGGAGATTTCAATCCTGGATATTTATGCCCCTAATATAAGGGCACCTACCTATGGAAAAGAAACACTGCTAAACCTCGAATCCCACATCAATTCTTACACCCTAATAGTGGGAGACTTCAATACCCCATTTTTAACCCTGGATAGGTCTACCAGACAGAGACTCAACAGAGAAATAAGGAGTCTACAAGAGGTTATAATGCAAATGGATTTAATAGATATCTACAGAAGCTTCCACCCAAATGCAAAGGAATATACATGTTTCTCAGCTCCACATGGTGCTTTCTCCAAAATTGACCACATAATTGATCATAAAGCAAATATCAACAGATACAAAAAAATGGAAATAATCCCTTGTAACATATCTGACTACCAGGGCCTAAAGTTAGAGTTTAACAACATCAAAAATCAAAGAAAGCCTACCAACTCATGGAATCTAAACATCACTCAGCTGAACCATCTCTGGGTCAAGGAAGAAATTAAGAAAGAAATCAAAGTCTTCCTAGAATTTAATGAAAATGAATCCACAACGTATCCAAACTTGTGGGACACAATGAAAGTAGTCTTAAGAGGAAAATTCATAGCGCTAGATGCCTACATGAAAAACCCAGAGAAATCCCACACTAGAGACCTAACACCTCATCTGAAAGCCTTAGAACAATTAGAAGCAAACTCACCTAGAAGGGATAGATGGCAGGAAATACTCAAACTTAGAGCAGAAATCAATACAATTGAAACAAAAAGAACAATACAAAGAATCAATGAATTTAAGAGTTGGTTCTTTGAGAAAGTTAACAACATAGATAAGTCCTTAGCCAAACTAATCAAAAAACAGAGAGAGAGAGTGTTCAAATCAACAAAATCAGAAATGAAAAGGGGGACATAACAACAGAACCCCAGGAAATCCAGAGAATTATCAGATCATTCTTTGAAAATCTGTATTCCACAAAAATAAAAAACCTAGAAGAAATGAACAGCTTTCTGGACAGGTACCATCTACCAAAATTACATGAAGATCAGATTAATTACCTAAACAGGCCTATAACCCTTAAGGAAATTGAAGCTGTCATTAAAAGCCTCCCCAAAAATAAAAGCCCTGGTCCAGATGGTTTCAGTGCCAAATTCTACCAGACATTCAAAGAAGAATTACTACCTTTACTTCTCAAACTATTTCGAACTGTAGAAGCTGAAGGAATGTTACCAAATTCCTTTTATGAGGCCAAATTACCCTAATACCCAAACCACTCAAAGACACAACAAAGAAGGAGAATTACAGACCAATTTCCCTTGTGAATAATGATGGGAAAATTCTCAACAAAATTTTGGCAAACCATATACAACAATGTATAAAAAATATCATCCACCACCACCAAGTAGGCTTCATCCCAGAAATTCAGGGCTAGTTTAACATATGAAAAACCGTAAACCTTATCCATCATATAAACAAACTAAAGGAACAAAACCACATGATCATATCCTTAGATGCTGAAAAAGCCTTTGACAAAATCCAACACTCCTTTATGCTTAAAGCCCTGGAGAGATCAGGAATACAGGGAGACAACCTAAATATAATAAAGGCAATTTACAAAAAAAACAAAAACAAAACAAAACAAAAAAAATCAATGTGGATAACCATGTGTCAAACATTGGGGGTTCCACAGTCTTCAGCTGAGATCTCAATGTAACTTCCCTGTGAGTTTCAATGAGTCAGTGTAGCCAGAAGTTTCCCTAGGTCTTGTTCAGTCCCATAGCTACAGATAAAATAATTACTCTTAGGCTGATATTAATTACAAACTGTTTGGTCTATGGCCCAGGCTGTTATTAGCTAGCTCAATTATTTCTAATTAACCCATTTCTGTTCATCTATGTATCGCCACGTGTCCCATGGCTTACCTATGTTTCATTACATCTTGCTTCTCCATCAGCTTGCAGTGTCTGCTCTGCCTCTGCCTTCCTTCTCACCGTATCTATGCTTCAATTCCTTGCCTGACTGTCTCTGTCTTGCCATAGGCCAGAACAGTCTCTTCATTAATTAATGGTAACAACACATATTCTTCCTTCCTTTCTTCCTTTCTTTCTTTCTTTTTATTTGGGAGACTTTTAATAACAGCTTCAATTTCCTTTGGTGTTATAGGTCTGTTTAGGTCTTTAATCTGATCTTGATTTAATTTTGGTAAATGGTACCTGTCCAGAAAGCTGTTCATTTCTTCTAGGTTTTCCAATTTTGGGGAGTATAGATTTTCTAATTATGACCTGATAATTCTTTGGATTTCCTAGGGGTCTGTTGTTATGTCCCCCTTTATATCTCTGATTTTGTTAATTTGGATACTCTCTGTTTTTTGTTAGTTTGAATAGGGGTTTATCTGTTTTGTTGACTTTCTCAAAGAACCAACTCTTAAATTCATTGATTCTTTGTATTGTTCTTTTTGTTTCAATTGTATTGATTTCAGCTCTAAGTTTGATTATTTCCTGTCCTCTATTCGTTCTAAGTGAGTTTGCTTCCAATTGTTTTAAGACTTTCAGCTGTGCTGTTAGGTCTCTAGTGTGGGATTTCTCTAGATTTTTCATATAGGCATCTCACGCTATGAATTTTTCTCTTAAGACTGCTTTCATTGTGTCCCACAAGTTTGAGTATGTTGTGGATTCATTTTTGTTAAATTCTAGGAAGTCTTTTATTTCTTTCTTAATTTCTCCCTTGACTCAGAGGTGGTTCAGTTGAGTGATGTTTATTTTCCATGAGTTGGTAGGCTTTCTGTGATTTTTGATATTGTTGGACTCTAACTTTAGACCATGGTGATATGATATGGTACAAAGAGATATACCCATATTTTTGTACCTGTTGATATTTCCTTTATGACCAATTATGTGGTCAATTTTAGAGAAAGTTTCATGGGGTGCTCAGAAATATGTATATTCCTTTTTGTTTGGGTGGAGGGTTCAGTATATATCTACTAAGTCCATTTTGATCATAACCTCTGCTAGATCCCTTATTTTTCTGTTGAAATATTTTTGTCTGGGTGACCTATTCAAGGGTGAAAGTGGGCTAACGAAGTTTCCTGCTATTAGTGTGCCAGGTTTGATATGAGGTTTAAGCTTTAGTAGTGTTTCTTTTACATATGTAGGTGCTTTAGTGTTAGGGACATAGATATTCAGGATAGAAATTTCATCTTGGTAGATTTTTCCTGAGATGAATAAGTAGTATCTCTCCTGGTCTCTTTTTATTGATTTTAGTTTAAATTCTATTTTGTTAGATATTGGAAAGGCTATGCCAGCTTGTTTCCTAGGGCCATTTGATTGGAAAGTCTTTTCCTAACCCTTTACTCTACAGCCCCAAACCCTAAGTAGCCCAATTAAAAAATGGGGTTCACAACTAAAAAGGTAATTCTCAGCAGAATTACAAATGGCTGAAAGGCACATGAAAAAGTGCTCAACATCTTTAGCCATCAGAGAAATGCAAATCAAAACAACTTTGAGATAACACCTTACACCTGTCAGAATGGCTAAGATTAAAGATACAGATGGCAGCCTATGCTGGAGAGGATGTGGAGCAAGGGGAATACTCCTCCATTGTTGATGGGAGTGTAAACTTGGTCAGCTACTTTGGAATGTACTATAGCAGTTTCTCAGAAAACTGGGAATCAATTTCCCCAAGGATCCAGCAATACCAGAGTATATGCTTTTAGGCATATACTCTAAAGACACACATTCACACCCCAAAAGCATTAGCTCAACTATGTTCCTAGTAACATTATTCATTATAGCAAGAACCTGGAAACAGCCTAGATGCCCCTCAACTGAGGAACGGATTAACAAACTGTGGTACATCTACACAATGGAGTACTACTCAGTAGTAAGAAAAAATGATATCCTAAAATTTGCAGGCAAATGTATGGATTTGGAGAATACCCTCCTGTGCAAGATATCACAAACCCAGAAAGATAAGCAGGGCATGTTCTCACTCATTAGTGGACTTAAAAAAAAAAGAAAAAAAGATATCATTGTATACAAGAGCTCAAGGCTAGAACATAGCTAAATGACACAGTGCTTCACTTCTGCATTGAAGGCCTCTGGCAGGGGTGTGGGTGAGAAAGTACCTGCTTTCTTTAAAGGTTTGGCCACAGGGAGTTTAATTATGCTCCAGTAAGTAAATGAGCAACATGAATGTGCTTTTTTTTTTGTAATGAGGAGATCATAAGAGTGGGTATGAATCAGAGGACTGATAACTGAATTTGATAGGGTGCATGATGTAAAAATCACCAAATAATATACATATGTAAAAAGAAATATTATTTTATTGCAGGTCAATCCATTTCTTTCATCTTGTCTTTTTATTTTTAAAGTAGGAATAAAATAAAATCACATCTCTAGTCTCTTCCACCTAACAAGCTTATTTTTTTTCCTTCAGCTTTCAGTTCAACTCCTGTTCTCCTGCTTGTGATTGGCACCTGTATCTAATCAGGACGTAATTTTCCATTGCAATCTCTGGTCTTTTAGAATTGGTGTTTATGTTTTGATTGCCAACTTACTAGTCCTCTGCCTTCCCAGAAAGGAGTATGTTCCTTTTGCCCTTTGTATGTTTCTTCCATCTGACACAGAGACTGGTGCCTGATAGAAGTGTAATTAGCAAACAATGTGTGATGATTCTCACAATCAGAATTAATATTAGAGACTGGCACTGAGTAGGTGACTAAGACATGCCACTGATTGTATTCTTTTTAGTGCAAATCACATAGTAAAAAATATTTTATTTTGTTTCTGCATGATGAAATCACAGTAGAGAATGGAGTAGATCTGGAACAACCTTAATTTGGACTTTCAAGTCAAGAAAAAAAATGTGGGTGTGTTAAGAAACTGGCTCGAATAACTGGAAGAAAAATGCACTTTTTAGGTACTTAAAGAATAAAATGTCCATTGTTAAAGACAAAACTCAATAAATGCACACAATTGTGTTTGCTACCTTTGTTTGTCTGCACCACTCACGCCACCATTGGCATCCTTTATAAAGCTGGTAGAAGCAATTCTTTGCTGTGTTCACCCTTACCCCTCCCCTTCATTTTCACAAACCAGGAATTATTTTTAATGGTGCCTTTCCTATCAGCTAGCTCAAAGATCCTCTTGTTAAATATTTCTGGGGCTTGTACTTGAAGAAAGATGTGATTTTTTTTTTAAATCTGTGAACAGGACACTTTTTTTTTTTTTAAATGTCAAAATAAACCATCTGTTTGTACAACTGTTTCTAATTACTTCCCTGCCTAGACTCTGCACTGGAGGAGTTTGGCACTCTCACCCCGCCCAGAGCGATTCCACTGCCCAAGTCCTCACAGGCAACTGAGCCTCCAGGAGGAGTCCAGAACCTGCGAGTTTGGGTGTCCCAAGTCCTTCTGCCTGGACATCTGCTGGTGACACTTCTCCCTCTTCTTACCTCCTGTGAAAGCCCCACCCTGCGGCAGGCAGAGCAGCTGGCCTGCCCTCCTGCCTGCACAGCCCCTCAGCTCAGCATGCATCCCCCAAGCTTCAGGAACTTCTTGTTGCTGATTTCCTCCCTCCTCTTCCTTGGGCTGTCAGCTGCTCCTCAAAGCTTCTCACCATCTCTGAGGTAAGTTTGGTTTATTATTCTTAGAGACAGACCTGCTGTGCTGTACGTGGCAGAACTGAAGCTTGCAGATGACTCCTAAGCCAAGAGCAGTTAATAAATTGAATTGGGATAAACTGTTTGCAACCTGTTTTGCCTTTTCTCCCCTTCTATCTAGCCTTGGTGTTGCTTCATATCTGTTCTTTCACTTTTTCTCTGGAAAAATACTCACTGATAAAATATTATTTCTCTCTCTGCAAATACATGGAAGGAGGGAGAGGTTTTTACCTCAAGATGTACTTACACATACTTGTGTCACCCCATAGCTTATAAGGCAGTTTTAGTTCCATTTTCTAATAAAATGCTTTCTAATGTGCTTGGTGGCCCTGCCACAACTTGTGTTGCATTTTTAAAAAAGGAGAGTTCCATTTCAATTTAAAATGAAGAGTTCTTAAGGTCGGTTTCAAATGCAATTTAAAAGCATTTCTCCCCATTTTATACATGAAACATAAAACTTTTTCTACACATTCATCATTCATCCCCCCTGTTTTGTTTTGTTTTGTTTTTTTCACAAAATAATCTCCGTCTAGCTATCAAATAATAAAGGGACTTTTTTAAAAAGGAAGGAACAAAAAGCCAGTCAAGTATCATACTTCAGACTAATTTTTATTTAATCAAAATGTACACTTAGGATTAGTGGCAACTCACCAAGAAGCAAGGTACCATCACCTCTATTTGGAAGGTGACATTTTTTAATTATGGTTAAAACAGTTCTTCGGAGGCATGCTTGTCCCACAGAAAAATGAGGCTAGAGGCTTCTTCACAGAGTTGAAGAGAGTGGGCTGGGGAAGAAGGGGCGGGGCCTATGTCTGATCATGGCTTGGTTGTGGCCTTTCTTATCTCATGCAGAAACTTGTCCAGCGCCCCCTGCAGGCTGTCCAGGGCTGAGTCGGAGCGCAGATGTCGAGCACCTGGGCAACCCCCAGGGGGCGCCCTATGCCATGACCGTGGCCGGTGCGAGTGCGGGGTCTGCATCTGTCAAGTGACCGAACCTGGTATCTATCTCGGGCCGCTGTGTGAGTGCCACGAGTGGGTGTGTGAGACCTACGATGGGAAAACCTGCGCAGGTAAGGCACAGGTGCTATATCCGTTGGTGGTTACCTGCTTCCAGACAGGCACTGACTGAGTTAAGTTGGAATCAGAGAAGACCATGTTTATATCATTATAAATTTCACTTACCTCTCCTGTGGCTTCTTATCACGAACTAGATTCTTCAGAGCCTCACAAATGGAATTACCTTGAGGGTCTCCCTGATGCCTATCAGACATGTCAATCATCATATTTAAAGATTATGATCCCATTTTATAGGAAATAGAGAGGAGTGCTATTTTCCACAAGATCCAGGAGGCAGTATTTTTTAGCTCGAAATTACCTTTTTACTCTCAGGATATTCTTTGAAGCTAGAGGTACATAGCTAAAATCATGGCAGGGAAAGGAATAAAAAGCATGTATTTACTTGTATGCATTTTGTTTTAACTATTGGGAATCTGAGCTGTAGTGAATGAAATGTGCTATCCTGTAAGCATGAAGTGAAAGTATGTTTGTTTTCTTTGCACAATTGAAAGTATTTAAGTTCTGATAGTGGAAAAGATCAGAAACGTTAACCTCTTTAACAAATTCATGTAACTATATTTTTAAATAATGGCTAGGAGCCTCAGTTAATTTACTGTGACCAATTCAAGAACTCCCCTAGCAAAAGCCAGCATGATGTGTGCCAACCAGGGTTTGGCCGAGTAGTAGGAAAACAAAGCAAGTTATTTTACCCTTGAGGCTGCTAAGGCTAAGATGTCCAACAATAACATAAAGAGATCAAAACCAAACTTATAAAAACAATGTTTTTCCTTAGTACCTGAGCCCAAGAGTCTATCTGGATAGCTCAGTATTAAGACTGTGTGATATAGAAAAAATAGTTCTAAAGGTAACTGGGAGGGGCACAGGTGCTATTCAAGATGGTTTGTTTGTGAAGCCTTGTGAGGACTCTGACTCAATCCTTGTTATTTTAACTAGATTAGCTTCAAGTCTGAATTATTAGGGATAGCTCCTTGGAATGAAAGCAATGTGTTATCTGCTATTTCATTCCAAATTCAGCTATTACCCAGTCTCTCTGACTTTACTGTCCCTGGCAAGGCCTTCACAATAGTCTGAGTGTTGAGCAAAATTTTTAGGAGTTTTAGTGATCTTGTTTGAACAGAAAATAAAGTGGTAAGATATAGCCTTTAGCTGGTAAAACTGAAAAAACGATGGCTCAGTGCCATCCCATAAGCTTTCCTGCTAAGGGCTTTGGCTGGTCCCTTGCTGTGAATCTGGCTTTGTGATGCTGTGGTCTTTACAGTCCTCTCTAATTCCTCAGAGGGACTGGTTGTTTACTTATACAGTCTTAGTCACTGAATTCCTTCCTTTTTGACACTCAATGCAGGACCAAGTCACATGGTTTTGTGCCTTTCTATGTCTGTTGGTTCACAGCTGAGTAGAGTACTTGTGGTCATCTGACATTCTTGTTTGTTTGCGGAAAAATGGACATTGACGGGCGACCACTGAGATTTCCCTTTAGGGTCTTCTTTGGTGTCTGCCCCTGTCACTACTATGAGTACTTTTGTGAAGCCTGGAAGACATTCTCACAGGGAGCCCAGAGCTGCCTTGCCAGCTCACCCTCCTGCTTCAGATTTAGCTTCTCCACCCTATTTTCAATTTCACAACAACTAGGAAAATATAGTAAGATTATTTCTATTTGTTCTTTTTTGTTTGTTTTTTGAATCCATCTGCCATTTTTCTTGATAAACCCCCGTTTAGCTCTTTGTGGAAATACAGTATTTGCAAGAGACTTCCATTCCATTTTGAAGATAACAAATTCTGCCCTTGTATGTCACATACTAGCTATGATGTAGAATCTGTCAGAAAATTTCAGACTTCATATCATAGTACATCTAGCTATTTGAACTGAGATAGTTTCTTAAACATCTAAGCCTTCATTTATTCACCTGAAAAATAGAAATCTTTAAAAAATTATTTATTTTAAGTATATGATTTTTTTTTCTCTGCATATATCCATGTGTACTACATGTGCACCTGGTTTCTGTACAGCTCAGAGACAAGAGTCCAATCTCTTGGAACTGTAGTTATAGATGGTTGTGAGCTACCATGTGGGTGCTGAGGATCAGCCTAGGTCTTCTGCAAAAGTAACAATTGCTTTCAACAATAGAGCCATCTCTCCAGTCCCCTAAATAGACACCTTAACAATAACAGTCTTCTAGAATTTTTATGAGGTATAATATGTGTAATATATTTCATATGTTATCTGACATGAAATGAGTGCTTAGTGCATACTAATTTATTGATGTGTATAACATTTTATGTATGAACAGATGGGTACATGGGTAGACAGGTAGAAAGATAAATAAGTAGCATGGCCTTATGATTGTTCACTATTTGAGATCATTTTTATTTTATTTGTGTAGTTGGGACCTGTTACTGATTTGAGATTCCAAAGGTCAAGCAAGGATAGCAATTTTGGCTTAGCCTCAAAACATCTGTATTATGCACACTGTGCCCTTTTAAAGTGTAGTCAGGATTCTTAAACTGTGAATCATAAGAACCATACTTATTTTAATTTGAGCTGATTGAAAATGTCCACACAACCAAAAGTATATTTTTTTCCAGTGGCACCTGAATTTTTCTCTTACTTCTGCAGCATATAGATCTGGTCAGTGACTGTTTTCTGGATGTGCATTGGTTTATTGTGGAATAAACTAATTACGGTAAATTGTAAATTGTATCTATGAGAAAAGCAGCATGTTTCCTTACATGAAAACAGACTTGGTATTTCTATAGAATTCCTGAATTAAACCCATGAACAGCAATGATGCACTTAAAATTAAACAAATGTGTCACTTAGTCAGTGTCAGCCAGGCAGTTGTGGCACATGCCTTTAATCCCAGCACTCTGGAGGCAGAGACAGTTGGATAGCCAGAACTGCATAGAGACTCGCCCCCCAAATACTGTTCAGTGTTACTCTCATGGATACAGACCCCCAATTAATATAACACAGATAAAATAGGGGGCTAGAGAGGAGGCTCGTGGTTAAGAGGAGCTCGTGGTTGCTCTTAAAGGGGATCAAAGTTTAATCCTCAGAACCCATAGCAAGTGGCTCCCAACACCTTGTAACTCAAGCTTCAGGACAATCTGACACCACTGGCTTTTAGTAGTGTTCATAATTGGGAACAACTACTGATTTCAACTTAGGACACACAAAGTGCTGTGTGTTTGGTGGTCTCTCTACTGTTGAAGCTGGGGCTATGTGATGGTTAGTCATGGGATAGTAGGCTATCAGAACTACCAAGTACCTATATTATAGTGTTGGTTATAATGCTAGTGAGGATTCCATTGAGCCAGGTATCAAACACTGTGGCTAAAATTTTGTTAAATAGAGGAAAATACTGATGTAAGACTTTAAAGACAGGGAGTTGCTAGTTTAATAAAAAAATAAATAAAGATTTGAAATTCCAAGAACTCAAGAATCAGCTGAAATTTAGGAATAGATATGGGATGCACTAGAAATAGTGGAGGATACAGAGCTGGCATGGTTGTATCTTAGTACCATAGGCAAAGCAGCAGTGGTCCTGTTAAAAGAAGCTAGAGTTGAAGAAGTAAAATAGAGCATTAAGCCTTAACACAATTTGTGTCTAGGAGCTATTGCATTCTAGAATATATGAGTGATGACTTGTTCTCTGGTTCATGAGAAGTGACATGGTACACAAGGGCACAGGGTAGAGTGGAGACTCAGTGAGTGAGTGAATGAGTTTAAATACTGTGTACAATTGCAGCATAAGGCAGAGAGAACAGGACAGAGTTGGGATGATTGTAAAAGCTATTTTAAAGCACTGTTCTTGTGATTTGGTGCTCTAGGATAAGTGAGCTAATGAATGAAGGAGGGAGATTTGAGTGAATAGGTTTATGACAGAACAAATATAATAAAGAAGTGAGGAAAAATTTAGATAATTCTTTTTTAAATGTATATATATATATGTATTTGAATTTATAAAATAAAGTCTTTTTTATTCATGTATCCCCTTGCTCCTGCTCCCCCCCCACACAATCCATCCAGGTCAGCCTTCAGCCTCCCTCCTCCCTGGCCCTCCATCCCCTCTCCCAAAAGGGCAAGAAGTCCCAAGGAGAATCAACTGAGCATCCTCTCCAGACATGTCCAATTTCCTCATTCTAATATCAAGACTGGGTTAGGTATTCCTCTGGGGAGAATGGGCTCCAAAGTGCCAGTCCGTGTACAGAAACACAATCTGATTCCTCTCCTCGAGGCTCCACATACCGCCCATGTCAGTGGCCAGTTGCCTATCCTTGGAGGGTCTAGTTCCTTTTCCTTATGGTTCCCTGGTGGCTGTTCTTGACTCAGTGAGCTCCTCAGAGCTCCAGCCAGCCATCACTGGGGGAATTTTCCTCATAATCCCTTGCTCATATAAACTCTCCTACCCCTCTCTCAGCTGGTCCAGGAGCTTAGCCCAGTGCTCAGCCATGTATCTCTGCCTCTACCTCTATTCATTGTTGGATTAAGTTCTGTGATGGTACTTAGGGTGGCTATTTATTTGATTATAGGGGAAGTCCTGTCTAGGCAACCCCTTCACTATTGGTTGGAGACCTAACCAGAGACATCCTGTCAGTTCTTGGAGGTTTCCCTAGCACCCGATCTTTTTCCAAAACCACATTGGCTTAGACAATTCTTAACCTGTGACTTACAGCCCTTATTAAAGAACAGTGTTTCTGTTTTGTTTTTTGTTTGTTTGTTTGTTTTTATTAGAAATACTATGAAAAACAGAACAATTGCTTGAGGAATGCAGCTCTGTACTTCATTAACCAAGAATTCTGGGACTGGATTGGAACCTTGTCTGACTATTTAACTGGTTTGAATTGATAACTGTGAGCCAATTATAATTTTTTATTTCAGTGTCTTTGGAGGCAACAATATCCTTATGGTTATAAAGAAACTTGTATCAAGCACGATATCCTGAATAATTTACATGTTTATATATAAGTATACTTGAGTTACATAATTTATGTATTTATTCAGATTATTTAATATTCTTATCTTAGTTTTATACACAAATACAAATATAAGTAATGGAAATAAAATAGAATGTCTTTGGCAGATGAATTTTCTTGTGATTATTTCTGACTTTTATATGGTTAAATAACTACTATGAGGTGATATTGTAAGATTATTACACTTTCTAAATTTTTATAACCTGAGAATTATTGATGTGTTTTTCTGCCACATAGTTATGATTTTTACCAGACTATTGAGTCATTTGTTTTTAATTTTATTTTTTTTGTGGATTTATTCTTTGTTTTTTTCCTTTCTTGGTCATTTTCTTTTTTCCATTTCCTTTCTTCAAGCCATATGCAGAGTTCTTTGTGCACTATTTTATCTTGGTCTAGTCCCATTTGGGCATAGCTTCCTCTTTTCCTCTCTGTGGATTCAAGTGAAAGGCATGGAGGACCTAAAATCACTGCCAGTTCTTTATCTTCCTATTTATTGAAGCGCCAAACTGGGCAGATTCTGTACTTTGCTGTCTTTAATGCCTTTCCTTCATGGTTTTGGCACTACTTGTAATTTTGGATTAGGGTCACTAGTACTAGCTTGCTCCCTTTACATGGGCATTTGGGGGCCCTTACTCTCTTAGATTCACTGATTTAGGCAAATGCACCTTGTCTTACTCCAAATGATATATAGTGGTTAGTTTTTTTTTTTTTTTCGTTTATAGAAAGTATGAGTCACTCATAATTTTTCTTAGTTTTACCAGGTGAAGTGAATAGCACTCTGAAGTTCTACCAAAGAGACCCTAACAATTAGCTATGCTTGTTACTTGAAAACTTAGAAGATCATATTTTAACCTTAGAGTAAGTCAAATATTTACTTTACTTTTTTGTATACAAATATTATTTACTAAGTCAAATAATATAAATTATCACAAGTTCTACCTTATTTTTTTTTATCTAATTTCTCCCTAAACAAGAAAAGAAAAACACATTCATGTGACACTTTCTAAATTTGCAAAGACTATATTTTATGGATAGATTTCTAAATATCTTCAAAGTATTTTGAGATGTAAAGCTAAATCCAACTTCCCATGTCTATTTGTGTTGTAACCTCACCCTAAACTTCTCTGCTCTCTTGGTTTCAGTCACATGTGTCTCAGCTGATCTTGAACCACAATGTAGTCTTGAGGTGAGTAACCAATACAAAGGAGCAGAGAAACCTGTGTCCCTCATTTTATGCCTTTATCTTTTCCTAGAAGATTCTTTTTGAGAACTTACAATGGAAAACAGGACATCTTTCTAAATCTCATATCATGACTTTGTATGTGCTCTCTTGCAGTCATAACAAGTTTTACAAATTTAACAATAAGTGGTATTTCTTTTCTTCTTCTTCTTCTTTTTTTTTTTTTTACTTTTATCTGCATTTATTTTATGCTGAATTTATTCCCGGGCCATAAGCTTGTTTTTCCTTTTTTTTTGTTTTTTATTACAAATAAAGTCACATTTTCTATCCGTGTATATACTTATTCAAGGTCTCTTCCCCCTCCCACCCCCTCCAGTCACTCTCTCTTCACATCTCTCCATCTCCTTCCGAGCATGGGCAGGAGATCCCAAGGTTCCAATATTGCTCAGGTCAGCATCCACTCCTGGCAGATCCAGTTTCCTCACCCCAACATCAAGACTGAGTCAGGTGTTCCTTTAGAGGGAGTGGGATCTAAAGTGCCACTCACAGGTGTTTCAGATCCAAAGCTGTTCAGGGGTTGTGGTTTGCAGCTTGGGCATGCTTTGCTTTCTGCTTCTAAGGTTTAGAGTTCACTAATGAGTGAGTACATCCCCTGCTTATCTTTCTGGATTTGAGACACCTGTTTCAGGAGGATATTCTCCAAATCCAACCATTTGCCTGAAAATTTTAGGATATCATTTTTTCTTACTGCTCCATTGTGTAGATGTACCACAGTTTGTTAATCCATTCTTCAGTTGAGGGGCATCTAGGTTGTTTCCAGGTTCTTGCTATTACAAATAATGCTGCTATGAACATAGCTGAGCTAATGCCTTTGGAGTTCAAATGTCTGACTTTAGGGTATGCACCTAGTAGTGGTATTGCTGAATCCTTGGGGAGATTGATTCCCAGTTTTCTGAGAAACCGCCATACCACATTCCATAGTGGCTGAACAAGCTTACACTCCCACCAGCAATGGAGGAGTGTTCCCCTTGCCCCACAACCTCTCCAGCATAGGCTGTCATCTGTGACTTACATCTTATCCAATCTGACAGGTGTCAGGTGGTATCTCAAAGTTGTTTTGATTTACATTTCTCTGATGGCTAAAGAAGTTGAGCACTGTTTCAAGTGCCTTTCAGCCATTCGTAATTCTGCTGAGATTTCTCTTTTGAATTCTGAACCCCATTTTTTGATTGTGTTATTCAAGGTGTTGGGCTCTAGTTTCTTGAGTTTTCTCTGTATTTTAGAGATAAGTCGTATATCACTTGTAGGGTTGGTGAAAATCTTTTCCCATTCTGTAGGCTGGTGTTTTTTTCCTATTGACAGTGTCCTTTGCTTTACAGAAGCTTCTCAGTTTCATGAGGTCCCTTGTATTGATTTTTGTTCTTAGTGTCTGTGCCACTGGTGTTATATTTAGAAAGTAGTTGCCTGTGCCAATTCCTTGGAAGGTATTAGCCACTTTCTTTTCTATCAAGTTCAGAGTGGCTGGGTTTATGTTGAGGTCTTTGATCCACTTGGATTTGAATTTTGTGCAGGGTGACAGGCTTGGGTCTATTTGTATTTTTCTACATACTACCTACCAACTATGACAACATTATTTGTTAAAGATACTATCATTTTTCTAATGAATATTTTGGACCTCTTTAGTGAAGATCAGGTGTTCATAGATTTTTGGGTTAATGCCTGGATCCTCAGTTTGATTCCATTGATCCACAAGTCTGTTTTTATGCCAGTACCAAGCTGTTTTTATTACTGTAGCTCTATAGTATAACTTGAAGTCAGGGATGATTATGCTTCCTGTGTTTCTTTTGTTGAGCAAAATTGTTTTGGCAATCCTAGCTTTCCTGTTATTCCAAATGAAGTTGAGTTTTGTTCTTTCAAGGTCCAAAAAATATTGTGTTGGGATTTTGATGGGCATTGCGTTGAATCTGTAGATTGCCTTTGGTAGAATTGCCATTTTTACTATGTTGATCCTACCTATCCAGGAACATGGGAGATCTTTCAATTTTCTGATATCCTCTTCAATTTCTTTCTTCAGTAACTTAAAATTTTTGTCAAATAGATCTGTTACTTCTTTGGTTATAGTTACTCCAAGGTATTTAGTGCTATTTGCAGGTATTATAAAGGGTGATGTTTCCTTTATTTCTTTTTCAGCCCTTTTATCTTTAGTGTATAGAAGGGCTACTGAATTCTTTGAATTAATCTTGTATCCTGCTACATTGCTGAAGGTGTTAATCAGCTGTAGGAGTTCCCTAGTAGAATTCTGTGGGTCACTTATGTATACAATCATATCATCTGCAAATAGAGATAGTTTCACTTCTTCTTTCCCATTTTAACCCCTTATTCTCCTTTCATTCTCTTATTGCTTTAGCTAGAACTTCAAGAACTATATTGAATAGATAAGGAGAGAGAGGACATCCTTGTCTAGTTTGATTTTAGTGGGACTGCTTTGAGTTTTTCTCCACTAAGTTTGATGCTGGCTGTTGGCTTCTTGTAGATCACCTTTATTATACAGAGATATTGTCCCTGTATTCTTGATCCCTCCAGAGCATTTATCATAAAGGAGTGTTGGATTTTGTCAAAGGGTTTTCTGCATCTAAGAATATGATCATGTGTGTTTTTTCCTTCAATTTGTTTATATGATGGACGACATTTATGGTTTTTCATATGTTGAACCAGCCCTGCATTTCAGGGATGAAGCCTACTTGGTCTTGGTGGATGATATTTTTTATATATTGTTGTATACAGTTTGCCAAAATTTTGTTGAGAATTTTAGCATCAATATTCATGGGGGAAATTGGTCTGTAGCTCTCCTTCTTTGTTGTATCTTTGAGTAGCTTGGGTATTAGGGTAATTGTGGCCTTATAAAAGGAATTTGGCAATATTCCTTCAGATTTTATTGTGTGAAATAGTTTGACGAGTAATGGTAGTAGTTCTTCTTTGAATGTCTGGTAGAATTCGGCACTGAAACCATCTGGACCTGGACTTTTTTTACTTGGGAGGCTTTTAATAACAGCTTCAATTTCCATTAGGGTTATAGGTCTGTTTAGTTCTTTAATCTGATCTTGATTTAATTTTAGTAAATGATACCTGTTCAAAAAGCTGTCTATTTCTTCTAGGTTTTCCATTTTTTTGGAATATATATTTTCAGAGTATGACCTGATAATTCTCTGGATTTTTGGGTGTCTGTTGTTATGTCCCCCTTTTCATTTCTGATTTTGTTGATTTGGATACTCTCTCTCTGCTTTTTGATTAGTTTGGATAAGGGCTTATCTATATTGTTGACTGTCTCAATGAACCACCTCTTTGATTCATTGATTCTTTGTATTGTTCTTTTTGTGTCAATTTTATTGATTTCAGCTCTAAGTTTGATTATTTCCTGCCGTCTACTCCTTCTAAGTGAGTTTGCTTCTAATTGTTCTAAGGCTTTCAGCTGAGGTTTTAGATCTTTAGTGTGGGATTTATCTAGGTTTTTCATATAGGCATCTAGTGCTATGAATTTTCTTCTTAAGACTGCTTTCATTGTGTCCCACAAGTTTGGGTATGTTGTGGATTCATTTTCGTTAAATTCTAGGAAGACTTTGGTTTCTTTCTTAATTTCTTCCTTTACCCAGAGGTGGTTCAGCTGAGTGATGATTAGTTTCCATGAGTTGGTAGGCTTTCTGTGATTTTTGATGATAAACTCTAACTTTAGGCTCTGATGCTCTGATATGATACAAGGGATTATTTCTATTTTTTATATCTGTTGATATTTGCTTTATGACCCATTATGTGGTCAATTTTAGAGAAAGTTCCATGAGGAGCTGAAGCTTCTGTGAATATCTATTAAATCTATTTGCATCATAACCTCTGTTACATTCCTTAATTCTCCATTGAGTCTCTGTGTGGTTGACCTATCCAGGGGTGAAAGTGGGGTATTGAAGTCTTCCACTATTAGGGTGTGAGAACTGATGTGGGATTTAAGCTTTAGTAGTGTTTCTTTTCCATAGGTGGGTACCCTTATATTAGGGGTATAAATATTGAGGATTGAAATCTCTTCTGACCAATTTTTCATGTGATGAATAAGTAATGGCCATCTTGGTCCCTTTTAATTTCTTTTAGCTTAAAGTCTACTTCGTTAGATATTAGGATGGCAACACCAGATTGTTTTTAGAGCCATTGGATTGGAAAATCTTTTCCCAACCCTTTACTCTGTGCTTGTGTCTGTCTTTGTGGTTGAGGTATGTTTCTTGTATGCAGCAGAAGGATGGCTTCTGTTTTTTGTATCCATTTTGTTAGTGTGTTCCTTTTCATAGGTGAGGTGAGTCCATTGATATTAAGGGATATAGTGACCACTGATTGATGTTTCCTGCTATTTTTGTTAGTAGCTTCTATGTATTTCCTTTCTCTGGGCTTTTCTTCTGTGGGATTATTGATTGTTTGTGATTTTGTGGGTATATCTGGGATCATTAGGTTGGAGTTTTCCCTCTAATGCTTTCTGGAGGGCTGGTGGTTTTTCTCATAGTTATGTGGATTAGAGAAATGGGCCTCGATCTACCAGGCTGAGTTATGGGCAAACCCTCCCTTTATGGAGGTTCTGAAGATCATCTGCTTCCTGGTCATTCAGTGTTGACTGAATATAGTTCTCTTGGGCTTTATGACTGAGATGCTTGTTTGTTTTCTCTTTTGTCTGAGAGTTTGTTCTTCAGTCTTCATGCTTACAGCTGGCACTGTCTCAGAACCATCAAAAGATTGTCTAGTTCTCTTCATGCAGCCATTTCTGAGAATCTTCTGTTGTAATGCTTCTCTCTGTTGTGACCACTTTGACCAGCAAGAAAGACGCAACACCAGGCTCTTCTTTCTGCAGTTTATTCAGGAACCTTGAACAATCTTCTTCTTACTTCTTCTGACTTCTGATGACCCCGGGGAAACCTGCTCGTGGCCTAAATAGCCTCTGGGCAGTCAACCCTATTATGCCACGTGGGCACTACCGATAGGCCCAGGTATGTGGAAGCAAGCCAGATTCTTAGCCTTAGCCAATAATGGAGTTGTTTATCACTGAGAGCATTCACCATCGGGAAGGTGGAGAGCGGAAGCCAGCGCCATCTTTAAGGCACAGCTGCACGCAGCTCTCTACAGTTCCCCCTTTTTATATTATAGCAACAGGCAAGAGTAGAGGCCTGATCTCTGTAGAGTAGACCAAGGACCTTGTACTGATCCTCACTCAGGTGTCGTCCACCCAATGAGTACCAGACCCATCTGATACCCTTTTTCACAGAGGTGGGACGTAAGGTATAAACTCACATGCAATCAATCAGGCCTGCTCTTCTTGGGGCCTGAGTTTTGGTGGGCCCCAAGTGCAGTGCTCAAGCCTCGCATCCTGTGCCAAGAAAAATTAATCCTTTAAGGTAGCCAGCTAAAGCATAAGGGGACTGTCCTGCTTCAACGGCTGTAAAGGCTTGAATAATCATGGCTGCACTGCAATGCTTTGAAGCCTTAATTCGGCAAATGCACCACAGGCACACCAAGGAGACCAACACCAGGAGGCTCGTCAAGGCTCCTAGACCCTCCCACTACTTAAGATGGTTCATGGCATAAGAGATCCATGAGGACAATCCTTCTGCCAGTCTGGCATCCACCCAGGTTGAGTTCACCATGACAATAGCCACCCTCAGCTGCTCCATCAGGTTGTCGAATTCTCCTGTCCAGTTACCTAAAAGATAACTGTACAATTGCTTAGACAGATTAGCAGCATGGGTAAAATAGCCATATTGTATACTAGTCACACAAAGTCCAGCATATTTCCATTCATAGCCAAGTTGGGCAATCTGCCAGAAGTTGTCAATTTGCTCTTGAACCAGGTCAATCCTTTGGTTGACTACCATTAAGCCTCCCTTTAGCTGAGCATTAATGTCATTTTGTACATCCAGGGCTTGTGCTACATTGGCAGAAAGATTATTCAAATTCTGAGCAGTATGCACAGTATGACTCATGGCAACGGCCACAGTAGTACACTGGCCTCCCAGGCCTGGAGATTTAAAGACACAATGACTAGACCTACAAGACTGCTGGGTCATTCGTGCAGGGAGAATGCCGAATGTCCCTTACTGAGCGCCTCTGTCTGAAACATATACCCAAGGCAGAGCACACAGGTAGAAGTTCCCCAGGTGGCTGGAATATAAACAACTTAGGCTCACCTGCTCTCACTTAAAACTCATCTGTTCTAACTCCCACAGGTAGGCTGTGAGAAGGCAGACTCAGTGAGAGGGGAAACTCCCTTTCCAAGAGACTCAGCCCATGCAGGTTTAAGAGGCAAGGGCACCAGCCTAGTTCTGACTTCCTTCCATACCCCCAGACTGAAAGTGTGCCCTGAACCTCCACCTCCATCTTCCACATAGGGAGGGGGAGCCGAAGGTGCGACTTGACATGCCGGGGACACTCAGCATTCTCCTCTATCTGGATCCTCCTTTTCATTCCTTTTTTCTTGTCCTTTTCATCTGTTCTATGAGTGACAGAAGCTCTTCCTCCGAGTCTGTAGACTCAGGAGTTTCTATATCAGAAGGTCGGGGTATAACTCCCCCCTTTTACTCTGTCCCTTTTCACTGCTTGCCTTTTCTGGTCCCTCCTCCTGTAACATTTCTAAGGTGGCCTGGCCATTCTCTACTGCCTCACTGCAGCGCTGATCCTCAAGACAGCCTCTTATTACTTTCCAGATCGGCCTTACCCCGCCCTTGAGAGTCCCTTGCTTGAAGACAAAATCCAACTCCCTTCCTAGTTTTTCCCATGAAGATATCATGAGGCTCCTAGAGACGGCAAACCATGGAGCAACGATATCACATTCCTCTAAGAATCTCTCCAAGGTGCTCTTTTCTAAATTTAAATTCTTTGAATGAAGCAGATCCTGAAGAGCCAAAAAAATTGGGTGCGATGGAGAAGCGCCCATAACTAATCTAGTAACCTGTTATGTAATCTTTTGCATTCGCTTTCAATTAGCCTGCTGGTGAGCCTCTTGTCCCACTCTCTCTTTATCTACAGAGAAGAGCAAAATTTTTACCCACTTTTGATGTGGATTCCCACCTTACCTGGGAACTTACCAGTGCACTGCCCTGACCGCAGAAAGTTCTGAGCCTTCATTGAGAGTAGAGTCCCCGTACGGACCACCACTTGTCACGAGCCACCTCGACCAGCAAGGAAGACACAACAGCAGGCTCTTCTTCCCACAGTTTATTCAGGAACCTTGAACAATCTTCTTCTCACTTCTTCTTCTGACTTCTGATGACCACAGGGAAACCTGCTCATGGCCTAAATAGCCTCTGGGCAGCCAACTCTATTACTCCATGTGGTCACTACCGATAGGCCCAGGTACATGGAAGCAAGTCAGATTCTTAGCCTTAGTCAATTATGGAGTTGTTTATCACTGAGAGCACTCACCATCGGGAAGGTGGAGGGCAGAAGCCAGCACCATCTTTAAGGTGTGGCTGCATGCAGGTCTCTACATCTCTCCTCATTATACTTAGCACCCATTTCCTAAACCAAACAACTGAAGTTCTTTTAATCATTTATGTTAATCTATTTATAATCTTGGTAACAAAGAAGTAGATATTTTGCAGACTTTCTGGTCTACAGGGTGATTACCTGACTTTAAATTGCTGTGCATGTAAATGGCAACAGAGGGGCTCTGTGCCTATTGACACCTATGGATACTGAGTACAGTCTGAAGTTTCTCTGTGCTGCCTAGATAGTCCCATAGCCCTTTAGTCCCAAATAAGCACACAAAGGCTTATATTTATTATAATCTTATTGGCCTATGGTTCAGGCTTATTCCTTGCTAACTGTTATTTTTTAAGTAGCCTATGATTCCTACCCATGATTAGCCACGTATCTTGGTACCTTTGCTCAAGAAGGCATTCTCATATTTCTTCCTCTGCATCTGACTGGAATCACTCTGCTCTTTTTCCTGGAATTTTCCTTGTCTGGTCACCCCACTTATACTTTTTTGTCTGCCTAGACTCTAGCCAATTGACATTTTAATAAACCAATATTAACAGTGACAAATATTTACAGTATACAAGAGCATAGTCTCATAGCAACTGGACTTAGTCCTGTGTGTTACTTGCTGAGTCTCTATTTCTTTCCCAGAGCTATTGACATGATTTGATTTTTCTGGTTTCTATAGAATAATACAAAACTTCTTTTACAGATCTGAAGAAAACTAAATGTTTCTGTTTTTAGTGCAGTTGCTGTTTTCAGTATTTACTCACTTGCCATTGTAACTCAGTCATAAAGTTGTATTCCTCATCTGTGCAAAGGAGAAGGTGATAGTACAAAATGAGTAGACTAGCAGGTAACATTCTCTACTGGGTATTCCTCTACTACTCTGGCTGGAGATGTGCAAGGCAAGGTGTGAGTGGATCAATGAGGATGATGTGGAAAGAGCTGTTTTGTACTGTGCATCACTTACATTGCCTGGAGCATAGACTTTGAATCAAGAGATGCACAAGGTGGCCACATGTGGCAATGTGATACCTTTAAGACACAGGATCTAGTGTTCCAGAGGTTATGTTAATTAGCCCCTCTGCACCTGGGCAGTTTGACTCAAGACTGCTTTTGTCCATATGAGAAAGGAACTTCTTTTTTCTTTCTTTCTTTTTATTTTTTTGAGAGGCAATTCTTTTTTTTAAATGTATTTTTTAATGATATATATGTGGGTGTTTTACTTACACATATATGTGTGTATTTGTACTTTATGTGTTCCTGGTACCCATGTAAACTAAAATCTCCTGAATTGGAATTTAAGATGATTATGATCCACCATGTGGGTAGTAGAAAATGAAATGGATTCTTAGCAAAAAATATCTCTAGCCATAGGAATAAAATTTTATCTTGTTTATGCCCCTGTTGTATGAAAAATGTTCAAGTTTGTTAGAGTAGAAAAAAATATAGGACATATGCAATGGTGACTTTGATTTCAGGGGATCTGGAAGACCCATTTCTATGTTAGTTTACCTGGTTTGTAGCCATTATCAGCTTGGATAAATCCTAGAAGACTCATTATAATAATAATCCTTATTAGTTCTCAAATGAACATATTTTTTCACCTTGGGGAAAATTACTGAAAAATTAAATCTTAAAAGTATTCAATTTATCTGAATTCCCAAATTTTATTAAATCAATGTATATTTGTTATGAAAGGATCAGTATAAACAGTGGGTGTATATGTGTAGTACTTTTACCACAGGAATGCTAACAATGTAAGGTACAAATGTAGTGTTACCTATAATACAGTGTATACACAAATATATGTATATCATATGTATAACAAAATATAATAATTTATGCACTGAAATATATTATGTATCTCTAAATTTAAACAGATAAAAGAATCTATAGAGGCCATTATAGTTTATGTAGAGAATAGGTTACAACTGAGGCTTAGACCTTTTGAAATTCAGCATCATCGTGTCATGTCTCTAGTAAAGACTTAATGCTAAAATTTATTAGATCAACTCAGTTCTGAATCTTCTTCCCATGGCACAAAGGCAACTTGAATGATTTTGTTTGTTTGCTTGCTTGTTGTTGTTGATATTAGTTTTTTTATTCTTGAGTTTGAAGTGAGTTTTGTTTGGATTATTCTTTGTAATCATTTAGGCTAATGACTTGCTCGCACTAGGAAATATATGCCAGAATCTCAGAAAAGCATGAGTCTTTCCTCCCCACATTCCACCTAGGACCTCTGTTCACTGAATGCAATGACAGACTCTCTATGCTGTTTAGGCTACTATTTGCACTCCTTTCTTTTTGTCACTTCAATGCCTGAGAATGTAATTTGTATTGAAGTAAGTTAAAAATGTGTGTCATAATTACTTCTTTCTGGTTAATAATGGCTCTGCTAGTTGACCAATGCAAGCTTTATGTATGTATCTTCACATTTTCTCATACATACATGAATATTTGTCATAAAACAACTACATCCATACACAAACACAAACAAACATACACATAAGTCTCTTTCCTCCCTTCTTATTTTTTAATAATTTAATCATGACCCTCATTTATACCAGTAATAGTGGCCTGGCATATTACTTTATGTGACTATTAGAAGATTAACATTAAGATGATTTTACTTTATCTTCTTGTGTATTTTGTTTTGATGTAAAACTTTGTATTCTAGGCTCCAGTTAAAATTAGCCACACACTCAAGTGCACGCTTCCCTATGCAGTTGTGCACACAGTTTTCTGGCACTATGGCTTTTGCACATTCATGTAGACATTTCCACTACCACAAGTTGGCTTAGCAACCATGCACAAGGGAATTTCCAGCTACAAGGAAGTGATAGCAAAGCTAACTTTCCAGTTTCCTGATCTTGGCTAGATGGAGCTTCAAATCAGAGGAAGTAGCAGAGCAATTATCCTTTGGGAAATTTAGCTCCCAAGGCTCGTCTGAGTTTCAAAGGCTCAGATCACACCTAAGAGAGTAAAGTCTAATACTTCTGGGACTGGGGTTGTCACAGGAATTTTCTGTGGTAATTTTAGGCCTCTGAACAGATTAATTCTCAAGCTATTTTCCATTAAATCTTAAATTGATAAAGATAGAGAGCTGGAAGAAGGTTACACATCTTATTTTCTCTGGAAAAAGAGTACTTTGTCTTTTCAGGAATCACATTTCCTGGCAAATAAGAAACTATCTTGTAATAGAACTCACTCTACTGTCTATTGTTAGAGTTGGATAGAACAATGATAGCTTTATAAAAGGAAGAAAATAATAAGAACTTTATAAGGGTAGTGGCCTGACCTTGCTCTACCCCATTCTTACCTCATGCTGTAAAATAAGTGTCCATGCTCTAAGCCCTATCAAAATAATTATCTATGAATAGTTTCTAGTTCAAATGCTAAATTATTCCAAGTAGATAGTTATTCTCCTGAATTTCCTAATTTCCATTATTTTATCAGAAAACTTCTTAGGGAAAGGCAGGATAAAAAAAATTAAGGGGTTGATAAGTCTGGATATTACCTCACAAATCTCTTATGGCAAAGTGGTAGCTATACATTTGTTACTAGGTTCATGGGGAAGAGCAATGAGCCAAAGTCAGAAAATCAAAACACAGTAATTGTATTTCCTAATTGATCATTATGTGCCCTTAAGGCTGTCATTATATGCTGTGCAGAATAGTTACACAAAACTAGTTATTTTTCTAAGAAAAATGGCTTGGCCATTGAAGTCTTTTACTTTTACTCTACAAAATACAAAGCAAAAGTTATAGATTTTTATTTTCTTAGTCAACACCAGCTCTAACAGCTGTGTAGACCTGAAAATAATACATTTTTATAAGAAAGAAAAATATTTGATATAGTGGATAAAGTTCTCTCAATTACTTGCTTAGATGGATTGGAACCTTAGATTAAATGCTGAGTTAGTAACACATAAGTATAGTGAGAATAATCAACTTACATTTCCATATTCTTTGTTGGAAATATTTTTGTATAAATCAATTCAGTTTTCATAACTTTTAAAAATCAGTGGGTATAATTTTCTGTAGCTCATACTGAAAAATCCTGAATATAAATTTGCCCTTCCTAAAATCAATATGAGGATTATCTTGAAGCACAATGATAAAGTAAAATTATATATTTTGGGAAAAAATTCATAGATTTTTGAAGAACTGAAATAAAGATGTAATTTTCAAGGGGTTTCATTGTATATTTTAAGATAAAATGTTTTTCTTTTTTTAGAAAGTCAAATGTTGATTCTCATTTCTGCCATTTGTTAGTGAATATACTTAGAAGTGTAAAAATGTGAGAAGAAACATCTTCTGGATATAATGCTCAAAGAAGTCACAATAACAGAAATTACTAGTATACAATTATGTGGTGTATCAAGACAGAACATATTCTTCTTAGCCATAATTGAAGTCATTCAAGGAAATGTATTCTTGCATCAACTATTATCCAAACAAGAAAAATACTCCAGAGTCTGCAATAGGAAAAACCTGCTATGCAATCTGCAATTCTCCTTGTTTATAAAAGTAATACAAAATAATAATAATAAAATAAACTGTAGACAGGGTATTCTGATAAAAAGAGTCCTTATTTTGTCAGTGATGGATTTTTGGCTTTTATGAATGTCACATCAATCATAAAGGAAACTAAGAATCCAGTTCTAATGGTTTTAATACACATGTGGTCCTTTTGAGATGAAAGCAATGTGAACCCAGAGAAATGCAGAATGAGGGACATCCACAAAAAACTGCACACTGACACATCATGGAGGTCTACTTTGTCCCTTGGATGGATGTGTTAGACTTTGGGTTTTGATATGAATATTCTTGGGACATTCACTTTTCAGTCTGCCATGGATTCCTGAAGTTATATTCTTGCATTTCAGATTTTTCTGCTGACAAGTGACATAGTGTTTTAAGAAGAAAGTGACTGAATACTGACCTATCATAGCACAGACTTCACTGAGTTGAGTAAACTCTCCCTCCCTTAGGAATCTGAAGGGCTGGTTTAGATAGTGGAAATGTCAAAACAGACAGCACTAGATAAGGCACAGGAACAAGAAATAAATCTCTCTTTCTGCCACATTTGTTCCTTACTGTGGGTCTTACAGAAGTTGCTTAAATACTTTGAGCCACAGTTGAGTTAAAAATAAAGCATTTATTATCATGGGCTATCAAGAGAAGGATGGGAATATCTTAGGTTTGAACTGAGCATTGTTCCAAGCAGAGGAGCTATCTGAGGGTGGCTATCTGACTTGGCTCTGGGTTCCATAGAGGAGTGGGAAGTGCTTGGTCTTCTGTATCTGAGTGTGGAAGAGGGAGATTCTGTGATCTTCAGCTCATCTTAAAAGCTCTATTTTCCTTGAGGGCTTTAAGAACTTTTCTTCCATAATTACTACTCTTGTGTCTTCCAGTGCTTTCTCAGTGAATGTAACTAACCGAGGATCCAAAAATTATTCAAGAAAAAGGCATGCCTGCACTGCATTTTGTTATTGTTCTCTGAATAATGTAGCAAACCACTATTTATCTATCATTTGTATTTATTGTATTTCATCATGCTATATGCAATATAGAGAGAATTTAAAGTTTATAAGAGGATATGTATATGCTATATGCAGATTCTTGTACATCATATATAGATTTGAATATTCAGTTATTTGTGTCTACATAAGCTTCTGGAACAGCTTCTGACAGATGCCAAGGAAATCTATATTTTATTACTACCCGGTGCCTACATATTATTGTAACAGAGGCAATACTATTCTATAAAATTGTGTCTTTAATTTCCCAACAACTCACAGATGTCCTATGGACAACACAACAAAATTTACCTCATAGCCATGTTGTTATCAAAAACTAAATAGCCTGCATTTTTCATCTTGTGGAAGGGGCAGCTAAGGGGGAAGAGTATAGATACCGAGAGCTTGAAGAACAAGAGATAAAGGATTTTGTATGTCAACATTGGGAAGAGAAGAAAAAATTTCTTTTGTTAAAAGACAGTTTCATATGGAGTGTGGTAGTATAAATGATAATGAACTTATATGTTTCAATATTTGATCCCCAGTTGGTGAAGCTGTTTGGGAAGAATTTGGAGTTGTGGCACAGGTATCTAGATTTACCTGGTGATTGTAAATTATGTAGTATCCAAATTCAATTATTAAATACTGTTCTTATGTGTAAAATTAAAGAGGCAGAATAGTGAAGAAATGGAAAAAGAGCTGTCTGGGTTGAAAAGTTGGTTCTGTTTATTTTGAACTGTGTGATTTGGGGAAGTAAATTGCCTGTCTTGTACATCCATTTCCTCCTCATATGGTTATTGTGAATATAAGGACCCAGGAAAAAGATCACTTGTATAAAGTGAAGGCTCAATAGAAGCTACTCTTACTGTCAGTTTTATAAACTCATTCCCATATCTAATTATGCTGTATACTTCTCAAGCACAGTAATATTTTCTATAATATTATACTTGAGGACTATAGCTTTATTGCTGAAAAAAATTCACTTAATTGGGAGTGGCTTATACAAAACATTTATTTCTTAGTGTTGAAAATGCAGTGCAACTATAAGAAAGCTAGAATCCAGGCTTCACGCTGGTTCAGGTTTACACTATGTGATTTCCATGTCCTACCCAGCATGCTTTTGTCATGCTGAAAGGCCAAAGCAAGAAGAAATATGTATGGTCTCTCAGAATTCTGACTCTAAACTTCTAACTTGCACTGTACAACATCATATCCATTGGCAAAAGGCATCACTAGGTAAATCCAGATACCTGTACTTTGCCTGGGAGCATGGTTCAAGTAAGCATTACATTATTTGCACTTAGATGGTGTGATACTGGCAACCAATAGCTATTTAAAGAGGGAGAAATATTCTTATCTAGCAACAAGCCCCCTTGTGGAATATCCAATCCTAAGTGGTTATTACTAAACACATATCAATAACATTAAATGGTGTGTGTGTGTGTGTGTGTGTGTGTGTGTGTGTGTGTGTGTGTAGCAATTTTAATTATAGATGAGGTCATGTATTTGGCATGGAGATGGAGGGGTAGGCAAAGGAGAAGCTAAAGGAAGGAGAAGGTCTTGTAAGTCAACAGAGCTGTACTTAGATGTATCCAGTCTCTCATTTATGTATCTTTTAAATAATTCTTCTGCAAATGTGCTATCTGTAGCAACGGATCATACCAATTAGTGGCACATGTCAGAAACAGGTTCAGTAGCTGCCTATTTCCAGGTGTCATTCAGTAAATCATGTATTATTTCTGAATATATTGTTGAATTTTTTAAATTTTTTATTTTAAAAGATTATTTTATAGGTAATAATATGTTTAGTTCCTTGAATAAGTTATTTTTAAGCTTTTTTCTGGAGGCTTCAATAACACTGGAATCAGTTATTCTATGAAGTATTGTATAGATTTCTGTTTTTCAGATTTTCAACAACAATTTTTATATTATCAAGAAAAATGTTAAAAGCTTAAACTGTGCTACTTGTAATCAAACCATGGATTGGCAGGTCAATCCTTGTGAAAACTATTTGTTATTACAGCTTTTATTCTCATAATAATGTATAATAGTATAATATACTTTTTGTTTTTGCAAAGAGAAGGTGATCCTTTGATAATTAGTTTTCATCATACATTTTGAATGATTTTGAACTTTAAAATACATTTTAATTGGAAGTCCATATGGGAATGAACACACACACACACACACACACACACACACACACACACACGTTTGATTTTACTTATCAACTTAAGCTTTAAATAGTATCAGTATCCAAGCTCTACTTAATATTGAGGTAGTCCCATTTCTGGTCCTCAACTGGTGATTAATACATGGTATTATTAACATTAATACCATGCCCAGCTGATGGCAAAATTATTTCCATTAAAATTGTCTGATTTCTCCTGAGTAGCCTTATTCAAAGCCCATCTCTGTTCTGAGCCAGTTACAATATTGAATAAATAAAATATTCTAATTGGCTTGCTCTAATCATATCACCAACATGTAGATTTCAAAGGCTGAAGTCATTTTAATATAGGCACATTGTCATGATAAGGACAAGACCTAAGAGTAAAGAAGAGAATGCTCATGCAATGCGTCACACATGTAACAGGAGTCTCTTTTTTCAAGAGAAAAAGAAGCTCATGGCTGGATGGGACCCAATTACTTGCTAAAAGAATAAAAAGAATGAAATGCTCACTTTCACACTAAATATACTTCTTACCTTACAGGCCCAAACATCCAGAAAGAAATTTTAGTTTCACATTCTCAACTATTTCAATTAAGAGGCAATACAGACTAGCAAGGAAGAAAGACTTAATGGTCAAAATGAGAAATTAATTTGTATATTTTCTCTAGTATTATTTTCCTTCTTTAAAAATGACATTTTCCATTTCTTATCAATATTTAATATTTTTGAAAACCAAAGTCCTTTCTCTAACATATTGCTTTAAGTAGAATTATATTAATGTTCTTAAGATAGTAAGCAATAATTTTTCTCAGATGGTTTGAAGAAGTAGGGAATTAGACATGTAGGTAAATGAGAAAATGAGAAGGCCCTGTGTAAACTGTCCACTTTATCATAGGTTCCATTTCCTAATCACCACCACCTTTACAAAAGAAAGCTGAGATAGATCAGAAACTCTATGTCCGACATGGCCTAGTCTCACATGGCAAGACTTTCTGAATGGAAAGTTGATTGCAGGTCTGATGATCTCCCTTGTGATTGTCCTCTCCAGTCACTATTCTTCTCTGAGATGGCACATTTGTGTTTATTATTACCTGCTTTTTGTCCAGTTATATGACACTTATTATAGATATTTTTGAAAGTACAAAAGCAAATAAACAAAGAAATTTTCTAAGGAACATGTTAGCTAATTTGCTTCAAGTACTTTTCTGAACATTATTTTTCTTTTTTATGACAAAATAGTTAAGTAAAAATACATGAACAGAAAAGTGTCTTTTTTAATGTTCATGGAAAATATGAAAGGAATAAGACAATATTTAGAATCAAAAGATAGTAATCTCTGGTTTCACATATTCCATGCTGTGGATTTAGTATTTGTAAGGGTAGATTTTCTTAACTAAAGAGGCATGTTTTCTTTAATTTCTAAAATAAAATTTCAGTCATTTTGGTTTGCTAATGTTGTCAATTGCCCCAAGTTGAATTTTAGATATTAAAACCAAAACATCTGTCATAGATAAAAATAGATTAAGGAATTAACAGCAGATTAAATCACAAAAGAATAAAGTTAGTAAATCTGAAGGTAGAGCATCAGCAACAATCAAAATTTTAATATTGTACTTTTTAAAATGAAAATTAAAGCTATTTTTAATGATGTCATAGGCTTACAAAAGTATGTTTGAGTCTGTGGAAGACAGTGTGTGGTTTGAGCAGGTTGTGGGGCTTCTGGCAGTGGGACCAGGATCTATCTGTAGTGTATGTACTGGCTTTTTGGAGTCCATTCCCTATAGAGGGATACCTTCCTTAGCCTTTATATAGTGGACTGGTTTAGTCCTGCTTCAACTTAATATGCAGACTGTATTGACTCACTGTGGGAGTTCTTACCCTCTCTGACATGTAGATGAAGGGTAGGGTGGGGAGAAGCTTGGGGCTAGTAGGAGGAGGGGAGGGAAGGGGGACTGTTGTTGGTATGTAAAATAAAATAGTCCTTTTAAATAAAAACAAAACAAAACAAAAAGACACAGAGAAATGGTTGGGTAGACATGGTTGACTATCTAGACTAGATACATGTAAATGTTTTCTAGAGAATACTCAAGTTAAACAATGAGTGAATTTCTGTCCATGAATCCAACCTTAGTCTGACAGCTGAGAATATGTACACAGTATCAAATGAAACTGGAGTCAAATGGGAATGTTTTTCTAGTTTCAAAGTCATACCTGTTTCAGAGAATGGCCCCCTTTTTATGTTTTAATATTTATTTATTTTGGAGCAGGCAGATGTGCCACAGAGTGCTTGTGGAGGTAAGACGACAATTGCAGGTATTTGTTGTCTTTACCATGTGGGTCCTAGGGAATGATCACCACATTTGAAGGCAAGTGTTTACATGTTGAGTCACTTTTATAAACCAAGATACACATTCTTTACTGTAAATTTAAAAGGAATATAATTTTTAGTTTGACATATAAATTTAACTGGATTTTTACAGTGGCCCAGAGTATGTAGAGCTCTCAGGGTTCATGTCTTTCCTTTTATTTTGGGTAAGTGACTGCTTATTTTACCCATGCCTATTGTTATGCTGAAAGTAATGTTGGCAATAAAAGGTTTTAGAAGTCACAGTCTTTGGAACATGGATGGGATGGGCTTCACTGACACTTAACTGTCTTTTAGGTACATGCAAGTTATAAAGCTGTTCAAGTTGACCAAGTCCATGTTACTCTGAATCAGCTGAAAAGCATTGTAAGAGAAAGTTTTGCTTGAATGAAAATGTACCAGTTAATTTATCATCATAGAATTTATAGCAAAGGAAGTTAATATTCTGTAGTATGTGCATGCTTTTAACTAACTTCTGTTAAAACCCACACTAAAAGCTACAAGTGCTAGAACTTTAAAAATTCTCACACTAAAAGACAAACTTCTAATGTCCTGTTAGGGATGAGGTCACTGATATCAAAAGATGCTGTAACACTGATGCACACAGACAACACAGCCTCCAGTCTGTCTGACTCATAGTGAAAAAATTGAAATGATTGAAAAGTGGACCAAGGTCTTGGTGGGAATGATTGCGAGCTTTCAGAACAAAGAAAGGACAAAATGTTTACATTTTAACTTTGTCTCACAAGCTTAGCTGTGGAGATGGAACCACATAAAGAACAACAGCTTTATTATTCAGTTCAGTCAGCAACTCTGTAACTGTTGAGTTCTGGCCTCTCAAGATTCCTGTGCGGAAGCATTCACCCCATCTAGATGGTGTTTTTAGATGAAACTTTTGAAAGATGACTAGATTCAGATGAGGTAAGGTCAGGACTGTGAAGAGGGGGAGGAGAAAGAAATACAGAAATCCCTCTCTTTGTTATGTAAAGACAGCAAAAGCAGTCATCTGCAGGAAAGAAAACAATTATTAATTATTTTGGTTTTTTGAGGCAAGGTTTTTATGTATAACTCTGCCTGGAACTCATTCTGTACACTAGGATGGCCATTGAACTTACAGAGATGCACCTCCGTGTGTCACCATAGTGCTCATAGTGCTGGGATAGAAGGAGTGCACCACCATCATCTGGCTAGGAAGCAATTCTTTACTGAGCCATTGATTTCCCAGTCTCCAAAACCAGGAGCAAAAAGTATCTTTTATTTTTTTTTTTGCCACCAGAGCTATGGCATTCTTACTCTAACAGTCTATGCTGATTCTTTTATTCTTGTTTGCCACTCAGTACATCTTTCTTACATGATATTAAATATTTCATTTTTTATTTGTCTGATTTTTTCAAATAAAAAATTCTGAGTTATCTACAACCCAAATAGATACTGTTCTTTTCATAGAATACATTTCAAATATATATTGTTTCTTCTTTTGGAATTTTAGATGCTTCAGACAAAAATACGATTGTTTCTATCACATGCTCAACATTTACCTACTTAGGAGCTGATGTTGCTATTTTTCAGAAGGAAATGAAGTAAAAGACTATACTTTTAGAATTCGTGAAGCCCACGTTCCTCATCCCAACACCAAGACTGGGTCAGGTGTTCCTCTGGAGGGAATGGGAGTGGATGTTGAACTAAGCTACCTTGAGACCTTGGGACCTGCTGCCATTATTGGGCAGGAGATGAGGAGATGGGGAGAAGAGAGAATGACTGGGAGGGGTGAGAAGGGGAACGGAGTTTGAACAAGGGGATACTTGGATAAAAAATGAGACACTATTCAAAAATAAAAAAAAGAAAAAAATGGAATAAAAAAAATTCATGAAGCCATTTGGCTCCATGGAGCTGACACCTTACTGCAGTTTTTAGGGCCTCCATAATTTCAGTGGATAGTAATTTTTTGCTCAGGTTTATTATGGTAGCTAGTAGTGAATTTGTAATGAGACAGACTAGGCAGCATCCTGTGGGTTCCCAGACAGGATGATTAGCTTCCCTTCTGTGGGTCTCTGTCCTGTTCTACCCTTGGCATTCTTCTTCCCTAAATCTCCTGTGTCTGAAAGAGTTTAATGCCATTTTTCTCCTTCTTCTGATTCTCTGAAGAAGTCAATTAGATGACTCATTCCAATTGACTGTTACTGGTAGCTATGAGAGAAAGTTAGAGGGTCCTTGCCTTTTGGGACTTGACACTTGTGTATATTCAGTGTTTTACTTTGCAGTCCTATTTTTCTCTCCCTTTGCCTGTCTCTGAGATAACCATAGTCTTCATGCTGTCTTGTTCTAAGTTCAAGAGAAGATGCCTCAGGCTTCTGGAAGACAAACATATTTATGAAGAATCTTCTAAGGCAGCATAAGCATATTATAAATGAAAAGATATACAGATGGGTAGATAAAAGATGATAGATAAATAGGTAGGTAGATAGATGATAGATATGCAAACAAACAGGTGAATGGTTGAACTAAGAAATAGAAATTGTAGATTTCTTTGGTATGAAATATTTCAAGTCTTCAGTGGTATTTACAAGGTTCTATTCGTTGGAGTTGATGTAAGAGGTGGTGGGAACCTTTAGGAGTTCAGCTATAAGGGCAGCCAAGCAGGAAAACGTCCTTTCTTGGCAGAATAAACCAATGTGCTTTATACTTATTAGCTTTTTTTTTTTAAAAAAAAAAAAAAGAATAATGAACTACAGAAAAGCAGAATAAATTTGTGAGAAATCATCAGTGTTACTTCCTGTAGGAAATAAATCTATACTTTTAAAATATATCTTATTTAGTAGGGCATGGTGGTGCAGGTCTTTTATCCAGACACCTGGGACACAGAAGCAGATGAATCTTTGTGAGTTTAAAGGAGTTGCAGTCAGTCAGGGTTGCATAGTGAGACCCTGTCTCAAAACAAAGAAACAACAAAGCCCTCATTTTATTGTTTATTTATTTTGAGGATACATGTGTTTGTATACACATATGTGCATGTATTCATACCATGATATATGTGTAGAGGTTAGAAAACAATTTGCAAAATCAATTTTTCCATCAGCCACATGGGCTTTTGGGCTTAAATCTAAACTATCAGGTTTGGAAGAAGGTATTTTTACTCACTCAACAAATTTCCCAACCTCATTAAACATTTCCAATAATTCTCATGTCCCATACTCATTTTTGATCCTTTGTATTGCCGTCAATTCTACCTGTTTTGAGAGTGTGATTCAGGTGGCATCTGGCATTCTCAGTCATAGTCTGGAGTGAGTGATCTGTGGTGAGAAATATCATATCTGTCAAGAACTATCTCATCATTGACATGCTTCAGCTCCATTATGCTCCTGATGATACATACAGAGTGATGTTCCCTGTACCCATATCACCTGTGCTTCCTGCCAGAACACTCTCCACATCTGCCATTCTTTGTCTGAAGATTTATTCCACAGACCTGATGGCAAAACATTCTTCTCTTGGGGACCTAAGCCTGTAAACATCTATCTCATTTTCTCTCTTTTGACACAAGTCCATTAGCTTCATCTATCTTGAGGACAATCTAGGCTAAAACTCTATCTTATTTTTTTCTTCTTTGGAGACCTTTCAGGATTTCAAGGTTATGGAAACTTGGCCTTGAGCAATGTGTGGTGCCATCTGTTGCTAGTTTCTAATCTCAGATCCATTTAATATTTTCCAGGTTCATTTATATAGACATTAAAACTAATTGTATTTCTTTGAATTTGACCCAAGAACTCATATATAAATTTGTTCTTCCAATTTTTCTTACATAAATATCTCTCTAGTCAGCCATTTTTGAAGGAACATGTTCACATGGCCTTTATAGTGATGCCATAATATCCAGCATGTCTTATTAGGTACTATAAAATAATATCACATATAGTAGAGAGCAATGAAGCAGACCATTTAGAGACTCTTTTGTGGTTTAATTGAAACCTAAGAAAATGTGTTTGTTCTTTAAAAAAAAATCTCAAAGCTGACTCATATTTCAGGTGAAATTTCCTTTTAATTACTAGATCAATTTTAGCATTACATTTTTGAATGTCATTTGTTCTCTAGACATTCTTTATGACTTCCATGTTCATAAATTATTCTTTTAAGAGGATAAAATTATTTCTAGTAATAGAAATTTCTAGTTAGAAAAATACTTAAAATTTAAAAATTTGAAAAAAATTAAAAATATAACTTGAAATCAGAATGCTAAAACACACAGAAATGCATAATGCACACCTTCATAAAGTGAATATATAGAATATATATTATTTCATATTTATACACATTTTTTACATGTATATATATTTTAATCCATGTATCCCCTTGTTCAGGCTCCCTTCCCCCTCCTGCCACTCCCAGTCACTCACTCTTCTCTCCATCAGTTTATCTCCTCCCCAGCAAGAGCAGGAGGTCGCAAGGTCCCAAGGTGGCTTAGTTCAACATCCTCTCCAGGCAGATCTGCTTTCCTCACCCCCACATCAAGACTGAGTCAGGTGTTCCTCTGGAGGGAACGGGCTTCAAAATGCCAGTCCAAGGTGTTTCAGATCCCAAGCTGTTCAGTGGTTGTGGTTTGCAGTTTGAACAGCTTAGCTTTTTTTGTTTGAAGTCCACTAATGAGTGAGTAAATCCCTTGTTTATCTTTCTGAGTTTGTGAGACCTCACACAGGAGGATATTCTCCAAATCCATCCATTTGCCTGCAAATTTTAGGATATCATTTTTTTTCTCACTGTTGAGTAGTAATCCATTGTGTAAATGGACCATACTTTGTTAGTCCATTCTTTAGTTGAGGGGCATCTAGGTTGTTTCCAGGTTCTTGGTATTATGAATAATGCTACTAGGAACATAGTTGAGCTAATGCTTTTGGAGTACGGATGTGCATCTTTAAGATATATGCCCAGTAGTGATATTGCTGGATCCTTGGGGAGATATTGATTCCCAGTTTTCTGAGAAACCTCCATCCTGCATTCCAGAGTGGCTGAACAAGCTGACACTCCCATCAACAATGGAGGAGTATTCCCCTTTCTCTGAAACCTCTCCAGTATAGGCTGTCATCTGTGTCTTTTATCTTAGCCAATCTGACAGGTGTAAGGTGTTATCTCAAAGTTGTTTTGATTTATATTTCTCTGATGGCTAAAGATGTTGAGCACTTTTTCAAGTGCCTTTCAGCAATTTGTAATTCTTCTGCTAAAAATTATCTTTTTAGTTCTGAGCCCCATTTATTGATTGGGTTATTCAAGGTCTTGGGCTCTAGTTTCTTGAGTTCTCTATATATTTTAGAGGTCAGTCCTCTGTCACTTGTAGGGTTAGGGAAAATCTTTTCCCTTTCTGTAGGCTATTGTTTTGTCTTATTGACTGTGACCTTGGCTTTACAGAAGCTTCTCAGTTTCAGGAGGTCCTACTTATTGTTTATTGTTCTTAGTGTCTTGCTACTGGTATTATATTTAGGAAGTGGTCAACTGTGCCAATGTCTTGGAGGGTATTTCTCACTTTCTTTATCAAGTTCAGTGTGACTGGGTTTATGTTGAGGTCTTTGATCCATGTGAATTTGAGTTTTGTGCAGGGTGATAGGTTTGGATCTATCTACATTTTTCTACATACTACCATCCAGGTATGCCAACACCATTTGTTAAAGATACTATCTTTTTTCCGTTGAATATTTTGGGTTTCTTTGTCAAAGATCAGGTGTTTGCAGGTTTTTGGGGTTATGTCAGTATCTTCATTTCTGTTCTATTGATCCACAAGTCTGTTTTTATGCCAGTACCAGGCTGTTTTTATTACTGTGGCTCTATAGTATAAATTGAAGTCAGGGATGGTGATGCCTCCTGAGGTTCTTTTGTTGAGCAAAATTGTTTTGGCAATCCTGGCTTTCCTGTTATTTCAAATGAAAATGAGTATTGTTCTTTCAAGTTCTGTAAAAAAATTGTGTTGGGATTTTGATGGGAAGTGTGTTAAATCTGTAGATTGCTTTTGGTAGAAATGTCAATTTACTATGTTGATCCTACCTATCCAGGAACATGGGAGAGCTTTCAATTTTCTGATACCCAATTTCAATTTCTTTCTTCAGTGATTTAAAGTTTTTGTCAAATAGATTTGCTACTTCTTTTGTTATAGTTACTCTAAGGTATTTCATGCTTTTTGCAGCTATTATAAAGGCTGAAGTTTCCCTTACTTCTATTTCAGCCCTTTTATCTTTAGTGTATAGGAGAGCTACTGATTTTTTTTTCTTTTCTTTTCTTCTTTTTTCTTTTTTTTGAGTTATTCTTGTATCCTCCTACATTGCTGAAGGTGTTTATCAGCCGTAGAAGTTCCCTGGTAGAATTTTGTGGATCACTTATGTATACAATCATATCATCTGAAAATAGAGATAGTTTCACTTCTTCTTTTCCAATTTGTATCCCCTTAATCTAATTTTGTTCTATTATTGCTTTAGCTAAAACTTCGAGACCTCTATTGAATACAGGAGGGGAGATAGGACATCCTTGTCTAGTTCCTGATTTTAGTGAGATTGCTTTCAGTTTTTACTCATTACGTTTGATGTTGGCTGTTTGCTTCTTGTAAATAATCTTTATTATATTTAGATATTTTTCCTGTATTCCTGATCTTTCCAGGACTTTTATCATAAAGGAGTGTTGGATTTTGTCAAAGGCTTTTTCGGTATCTAAAGATATGATCATGTGAATTTTTTTCCTTCAGTTTGTTTATATGAAGGAGGACATTTACAGTTTTCTGTATGTTGGTTGAATCATCAGTTCATTTCTTGGATGAAGCTTACTTGATTGTGGTGGATGATATCTTTTATATGTTGTTGTATAAGGTTTGCCAGAATTTTGTTGAGAATTTTTGCAGCAATATACACAAGAGAAATTGATCTGTAATTCTCCTTCTTTGTTGTGTCTTTAAGTGGCTTGAGTATTAGGGTAATTGTGGCCTCATAAAAAGAGTTTGAGAATATTCCTTTAGTTTCTACTGTGTAAAACAGTTTGAGGTGAATTGGTAATATCTCATCTTTGGAATTCTGGTAGAACTGTAACCATCTAGCCTGGGCCATTTTATTTGGGTGGCTTTTACATACAGCTTCAATTTCCTTTAGGGTTATAAGTCTGTTTACGTATTTAATCTGATCTTGATTTTATTTTTGTAAATGGTACCTGTCCAAAAAGCTGTTCATTTATTCTAGGGTTTCCATTTTTGCTAGTATAGATTTTCTAAGTATGACCTGACAATTGTCTGGATTTCCTGCAGATCTGTTGTTTTGTCCCCCTTTTCATTTCTGATTTTGTTGATTTAGATATTCTTTCTCTGCTTTTTGGTTAGTTTGAATAAGGGCTTATCTATCTATCTTGATGACTTTCTCAAAGAACCACCTTTTTGATTCATTGACTCTTTGTATTTTTCTTTTTGTTTTAATTGTATTGATTTCAGCTGTAAGTTTGATTATTTCCTGTCATCTACTCTTTCTAGGTGAGTTTGCTTCTAATTGTTCTAAGGCCTTTAGTTGTGCTCTTAGTTCTCTAGTATGGGATTTCTCTAGGTTTTTGTATATAGGCCTTTAGTGCTGTGAAGTTTTCTCTCAAGACTGCCTTCATTGTTTCCCACAAGTTTGGATATGTTGTGGATTCATTTTTGTTAAATTCTGGGAAGTCTTTGATTTCTTTCTTAATTTCATCCTTGACCCAGAGTTGGTTCATTAGAATGAGATTAGTTTCTATGACATGGTAGGCTTTCTGTGATTTTTTTGGTGTTGAACCCTAACTTTAGGCTCTGGTGTTCTGATATGATACAAGGGATTATTTCCATTTTTTTTGTATTTATTGATATTTGCTTTATGACCAATTCTGTGGTCAAGTTTAGAGAATGCTCCATGTGGGGCTGAGAAATATGTATATTCCTTTGTGTTTAGGTGGAAGTTTCTGTAAATATCTATTAAATCCATTTGCATCATAACCTCTGTTAGACTCATTTCTCTGTTGAGTTTCTGTCTGGTTGACATATCCAAGGGTAAAAGTGGGGGTATTGAAGTCTCTCACTATTAGGGTGTGAGAGTTGGTGTGGGATTTGATCTTTAGTATTGTTTCTTTTGTATAGATATGTGCTTTTATATTAGGGGCATAAATATTCAGGATTGAAATCTCATCTTGACCAATATTTCCTGAGATAAATAAATAATCCATCCTTGTCTCTTTTATTTGATTTTAGTTTTACATCTACTTTGTTTGATATTAGCAAGGCAACTCCAGCTTGTTTCTTAGAGCCATTTGATTAGAAAATCTTTTCCCAACCCTTTATTCTGAGCCTGTATCTGTCCTTAAGGTTGAGGTATGTTTCTTGTATGAAGCAGAAGGATGGTTTCTGTTTTTGTATCCATCATGTTAGGGTGTGTCTTTTATAGGTGAATTGAGTCCATTGATATTAAGGGATATTAGTGACAACTGATTCATATTTTCTGTTATTTTTGACGGTGGTTTCTATACATTTCCTTTCTCTGTTTTTTTTTCTGTGTGGTTACTGATTGTTTGTGGTTTCTGGGTGTATCTGGGATCCTTAGGTTGCAGTTTTTCCTTTAATACTTTCTGAAGGGGCAGGTTTGTAATTATGTATTATTTAAGTCTGACATTGTCATGAAATATCATGTTTACTCCATCTATGGTGATTGATAGTTTTGCTGGGTACAGTAGTATATGTTGGCAGCCTTGCTCTTTTAGTGTCTGTATAACTTTTGGCAAAGACCTTCTTGCTTTCATTGTCTCCATTTGAATAGTCAGGTGTTATTCAGATGCGTCTGCCTTTATAGGTAAATTGGCCCTTTTCTTTTGCAGCTCTTAAAATTTTTTCTTTGTTTTGTATGTTTTTGGGGTTGATTATTATGTGGTTTGCTGACTTTTTTGAGGGGTCATATCTATTTGGTGTTCTGTAAGCTTCTTGTATCTTACAGAAGGGCATTTCCTTCTTCAGGTTAGGGAAGTTGTCTTCTGTGATTTTATTGAAAACATTATCTGTGTCTTTGAGCTGGTATTCTTCTCCTTCTTCTATTCCTATTATTCTCAAGTTAGGTCTTTTCATGGTGTCCCAGATTTCCTGAACATTTTGTGTTATGGTTTTTTTGGTTTTAGTATTTTCTTTGACTGATATATCTATTTCAGCTACTAAGTCTTCCACTTAAGAGATTCTCTCTTCCATCTCTTGGATTCTGTTGGTTATACTTGTATCTGTAGTTTTAGCTCTTTGCTTCAGGATTTCTATTTCCACCTTTGTCTCATTTTGTGCGTTTTTTATTGCTTTTATTTCAGTTTTTAATTCCTGGAATGTTTATTTCAATTTTTGGTTTTCCTTTTCTTGCTTTTTCTTTCAAGTTTTGTTCATATCCTCTAATTTTTTGTTTGTATTTTCTTCTATTTCTTTAAGGAACTTTTTATTATGAATAAAGAAGTTACATTATCTATCTCTGTACATCCTTAATCAAGGTCCCTTCCCCCTCCCCCTCCATCAGGTCATTCTTTCTTCTCTACATCTCCCCATCCCCCCCATGGGCAGGTGATCCCAAGGTCCCAATATTGCTTAGTTCAGCCTCCACTCCTGACAAATCTAGTTTTCTCCCTCCAGCATCAAGACTGAGTCAGGTGTTCCTCTAGGGGGAGTGGGATCCACAATGTCAGTCTAAGGTGTTTCTGATCCCAGGCTGTTCAGTGGTTGTGGTTTGCAGCTTGGGCATGCTTTACTTTTTTTTGTTTGTTTGTTTAGAGTTCACTAATGAAGGAGTACATTCCCTGCTTATCTTTCTGGGTTTGTGATACCTCGCTCAGGAGGATATTCTCCAAATCCATCCATTTGCCTGCAAATTTTAGGATATCATTTTTTCTTACTGCTGAGTAGTACTCCATTGTGTAGATGTACCACAGTTTGTTAATCCATTCTTTAGTTGAAGGGCATTTAGGTTGTTTCCAGGTTCTTGCTATTACAAATAATGCTGCTATGAACATAATTGAGCTAATGCCATTGAAGTGCGACTGTGCATCTTTAGAGTATATGCCCAGTAGTTGTATTGCTGGGTCCTTGGGGAGATTGATTCCCAGTTTTCTGAGAATGGCCATACTGCATTCCAGAGTTCTTTTTTTAAAAATGTCATGCTTGGAGGGCAATCTGCATCATCAGACAAGGACTGAAGGCTTTGAAACTCCATCTAAGTCCAGAACGAAGTCAAAGTTGAGCAGATTCCACCTCCTGGGCTCCAGTCTGGAGAATTCCTCTCCGGGATTGGTCTTGCACCCGAGGGTCTCATTTCAGTATCTTCCCAGCAAAATGCCCTAGGCCTTGTCTGGCTGGGCCCCATCTCCAGTGCAAACTGTGTCATCAAACAAGGACAGGGGGCCTTGGAAATGCAGTCCCCTGTCCAGAGAAGGGTCAAAGATCGAAAAGACCCCTTGCTTAGAGCAGACAGGAGACACTCAAGCCCTCTAGGCACAACTGACTAGGAGTTGTGAACCACTAAAGCCATGGGCAGATGCCAGTGCAAGATTACAAAAAGCAGAGAACAACAAGGCAACACCAGAAGAAAGTGTTAGTTCTACAACACCAAGACCCGAATAGAGCAATGAAGAGGAAACATAAGAAAGCAACAACAAAATCACTGGTTTTAGCAGTGTGATCTGTACTGTGAGGGAGCAAAGGTGCATTGCCTGAAGTGGGGTGGTGATTATATAACTTGGGAGTGTTTTTCTCTGCTCCTTATCATGAGAATTCATAACCAGTCACAGAGGGCTTTTATCTTTCTCTGCTGACCCTTCAGGGTGATAAGTCAACCAGTAACAGTGTAGAAAGTGGTACTGTTCTCAGTTCATATGGTAAAGTTCTCTACGCAGTCAAAATTAATTTCTTTTAGATACACTTGTGAAAAGAATGGTGAATGACAGAATATTCTTCTATGTGTCACTGAGAAACATGTGAGAAAAATATGGTGGGGATGGTATATAGTAGTTTGCCATTGCTGTCACTGAGAAGATCACTTCTGTTTTGCTGTTCTAGATGAATGGTGTTCTGCCTCCATCTGTCTCAGTTTGGGTTACTATGGCTGTGATAAAACACTATGACCAAAAGCAACTTGGAGAGGAAAGGGTTTATTTGACTTACACTTCCACATCACTATTCATCATCAAAGGAAGTCAGGACAAGAACTCAAACAGAGCAGGAGCCTGGAGGCAGGAACTGGAGCAGAGTTCATGGAGGAGTGTTGGTTACTGGCATGTTCAGCCTACTTTCTTACAGAATGCAGGACCAACAGCTGAGCTTTGGTAGCACCCACAATAGTCTGGACCCTCCCCATCAATCTAATTTAGAAATTATGCTTCACAGACTTGCCTACATCCCAATCTTCTGGAGGCATTTTCTCATTTGATATTCCCATCTCTCAGATGACTTCAGCTTGTGTCAAGTTGACATAAAACTGTCTAGCACACCATCCCAGAGACACAACACAAGCACGCTTTCTTATGTCTTCTTAGGGTTCATTTTAGAGGAGGAACATCCTGTCCTAATCTTGTCCTCTCAAGGTTGAGTTTGAGAGAATTAACTCCTAGGACTAAATCCCTGTCTGGGCACTGCTTCTCCACAGTGAGATTTCTGTGTATAATAATCTTTTACAGACCCATCTTTTCACAATGCAGAAATAGCAATGGGATTTTTTTTTTCAAACTTGATTTGTGCTTGTCTCAAACAATACATCAGGGTGCAGTGCCTACCTTATAAGAGGGTCCACTTGCATAAAAGATATGAGAGGATCAAGAATGCTTTGCTGGGAGATGCCAGGAAGGTATATGCAAATTCGTTTTGTCTGACTGCTTTGTATGGTTAGCCTTTCTCATTTTAGCTGGTGAACTTACAGGGTTCATGTGATCAGTTTAGTTTTACTTTATTATGGTAGGTGTAGTAGTATTATGTTGTTGCACTGTAAATATTTGTCCTTCCTACTGGTTTAATAAAAACACTAATTGCCCCCCCCAAAAAAAGACAGAAAGTGTGAGTGGGGCTAGCAGAGCAAGAAAACTTTGGGAACAGGAAGAACAGAATGGAGATCATAAGAGACTCCAACAGAGATATCAGGAGAGACATCAGCAGACACAGAGGAGAGGAGACAACCATGCTGCTTTGAGAAAAGGTACCAAGTCACATGGCTAAACATATTAATAGAAATCATGGCTAAACATATTAATAGAAATACATCGAGTTAAGTTGAACGAGCTAGCTAGCAATTTGTCTGAGCCATAGGTTAAACAGCATAAAATTAGTTCAAGCTTCTGTGTATTACTTTGGGACTGCTGATTCAGATCTTGGGGTGAGGTCAGTCCAGGAACCTCTGATTACATGTAATTCTCTATATTGAGACACTACAATATCCTCAATATGCTTCTTGCCGTACAGTAAAAGGAATTGTAGTTGGAAGTTTCTGGCCCCGCCTAGCCCCAAGGTTCAGACCAAGAGTACCACAGCTGCTTAGTCCCAATTTATCACACACGAACTTATATTATTTACAAGCTATTTGGCCTACACCTAAGGTGTTTTATTTGCTAACTCTGACCCTTTAAGTTAGTCCATTATTCCTGTCTATGCTCAGTCATGTGGCTTGGTACCTTTTCTCATTGCAGCATTCCCATCTTGCTTCTTCTGTGTCAGGCTGGCTTCTGCCCTCTGCTCTTCTGATTCCCAGAATTCTCCTAGTGTCCCACCTCTATTTTCTGTCTAGATTCTGATCAATCAGCATTTTATTAAACCAATATTTATAGTGACAAATACTTAGAGTGAACAAAAGCATAGTCCCACAACAAATACAATGATTTTAGGTAACAATAACTCACTGAGGTAAAAGTTACTATCATGTATCTTACATTAAAGATTGCATAATAAAATGTGCCTTCTACTTTTATATCTTTGTCTTATGTTAGTTTTTCCTGTTTTTCTTTTTTTAAAAATTTCATTTACCTACCAGTCTCAATTTTCATGATTGATCTATACAGATACTTTCTCACCATCCTTGGTCTACTTCATTTATCTCAGTTCAAATATATTTTCCAATCTATATTACACAGAGTTCACACACACACACACATGGTACATGGTGGGGAGAGAGAGGGAGATAGAGAGGGGGAGAGAGAGAGAGAGAGAGAGAGAGAGAGAGAGAGAGGAGGAGGAGGAGAGGAGAGGAGAGGATTGAAACCTGTTTATTCTTCAAAACAGCAAATGATGTTCAGAGTGGATTTTAACTCATCAAAGCTACTGGTAAGTAGATGAGCTCACAGGTGAAGTACTATGTCCATAGGGGTAGGGGCTGGCCTTTGGAATGGGATGGCAGGAGGCCTGGGATGGCATTTCTTCTGTTAGAGCATCAGTATCTGGAGTGCCCTGACTGATGTGTTCTCTGAAGTCTCTTCTGGTTCTGTGATTTTGATTGTTTAACAATATTCATAATTGTGCTTTGCTGCATGATAATTAGATGTGACTGTCAAGTGTCTTGATATAAATGCCTATACTTGATTTTACTTCTACAAAGAAGTATTTCTTTATAATTTACTCATCATATCTCTAATTAGTACCAATAACCTTTGATTTTTCTTTTGAAAGCTTAATTTTTTTTATTGACAGAATCCTCTACTTTCTTCTTGTCATTGTTCTCTCTTGTTGCAGGATCATATCATATTGAATCTGAACCTCTACTCATGTGAGAATTCCTTGTTTTGACCTGGAGATGGACTGCTGCATTATCAGCTTTTTATTTGTGTATCAAATACTTGACATTTTCAACTTATAAGAGAAAAGTTGACATTGATTGCATTCTTAGAGTTCCAGTTCCTGATTGATGTCACTGCTTTTAAATCCACAGTAGACAGCATATAGGCAGAATGTATGACTGGGTGAAGCCACATACTACATTATAAGAAGCAATAGAAAATGAGAATCAGAAACTAGATTCCTACAATTCCCTTCAAGGGCATATTAAGTGTGCTTAAGGACCTACCACTAGTACAAATTCGTAACTCACAGACCTTTGAGAGACACTTACTCTACCATGGAAAGTATCTTATTAGTGGATATGCTCTATTATATCCTTGACAAAGATAAGAATTGAGGGATCTATAAACCAGAAGCTTCCAGGAAGATAAATATGGTTAAAAGATCAGGTACCTAGCTCCTAGTTAAGAGAAGTCCAGGACAAGGCAGATTAGGGACCAAAGCTGAGAGCAAATTCGATAGTAAGAAAGGCTATGGAGTTACCTTCTCAACAGTGGTGATTGTGTGAGACAGAGGAGAAAAAGACCCTAGGTTTATGGGGATGGGAGAAGCTAGATTAGCTGTCTACTGGCTCTGGAGTGATCTAACCTCACAAGACAGTCAACATATTTCTTATTTATGCAACAGCATCTAGCCTTTGGATGGTTTCACTTCTTTACTTGATTATTCAGAGGCAACTGTTTTATATGCCCATTTATCTTACATCTAAATTTAGATATTTGGTCTCAATGACACAGGTATTAGAGTACACCACAAGCTTTAATTGCAAAGAGATAACAATTTCTTTCCCCTTATACTTACTTCATCCCTAAAAGGATGCTGTCACATGCAAACTTTTCCTGTACCAGTGGACTCAGACACTTCATATAGGGAGACACTGTGACTCTGAAAGGTTTCTCTAGTTGAGCAAGCTAATAAAAAAAATAAAGCCAGAAATACAACATGATTTCACTTGATGTGTATGAACTTAAATGAGTCATGTGGAATTCTGTAAATAAAAGCTCAATTTCTGAAGTGCTGAAACTTTTCCTCAGGATTTAGAGGCTCATTGTATCTCTATTTCCTGAGTGGCTATGTACCTCTTCTTCAGAGAAATATATCTGTGGTGGCAAAGTGGTCTCTAGAAATCACCTTGGAATTGATTCTAAGGACGAGGGGCCATTGAAATAAATAGCATCCATCTCCTTTTTTACCCTAGGGAATTCAGCTGAAATGGTTTTTCCTTCTGGGTAAGTAAGTACAAAATCCCCTGTTGTCAGGCTCAAATACAAGTCTTTCTTCATGGGATTCAGTACTTTGACAATTTCCAAGGAGGTGGAGAAAGGTTTTCATGCCAGCTTCTGGTCAGCAATTGTCCAAGAGTAGATAGGTCCTGAGATTCTTCTAAGGTTACAGTTTGTAAGGTTTTCCAGTCTAGTCAGTCTAACGAGTGGAAACTCTTGGTATGTAGGAATTCAACAATTTGATACTTCAGATTATTGTTGCACTTCTTTTTTTCCCTTCTCATTTTGTAAACGAAAACGGCTCCTTACAATTTTTTGGGAGCTTTCTCCACTGTCAACTTATAGTTCTCTTAATATCCAAGTAGATGGCTCAAGTTTCCATGTGCCTTGCTTCATGCTCTTGTTTCATGCCTAATCATTGTTTTTTCTTGACAGATATGCATGAACTTTATTTTTTTAAAAGATATTAATTATACATACTAAACATATTCCCCCCCCATTTCTCCTTATGCTCTCCTTGACCCCTGGCACACCCTGAATCCACCCTTCCAAAGGAGTAAAGCCTCCCATGTAAAGTCAATAAAGCCTAGTTCAGTCAGAACAAGCTCCTCCTCTCTGCATCAAGGGTGAGCAGGGGCTTCCACTGAAACGAATGGGCTTCAAAAAGCTAGCTATGTACCAGGGATAGATCCTAACCCCACTTCCAGAGGCTTTTCAAACAGACCAAGCTATACAACTATCTCTTGTATGCAGAAGAACTAGGTTGGTCCCATGAAGGCTCTATAGCTGTTGGTCTAGAGTTTCCCACAATCTTGGTTCAGTTGGTTCTGTAGATTTTTCCCATCATGATCTTGACCCTCCTTTTTGGTTTCTAGTTCTTCTCCAGTACTATCTTACTCTTGTAGTCTTTGTAATTTTATGTAAGTTGTTCCTTGGTTTGGTGGGAGTAATATCCCCTGTAGAAATCTAAACACTCAGTCCCTAGTTAGTGGCAAAATTTAGGGAGGTAGTATAGCTTTTCTGGTGAAAGGCGTTGGGATGTTATAGCTTTACCCCACTTTCTGTTTGTCATGTGCTTCATTCTTGTGGCTAAAGATGTGATCTTGCAGCTTCCAGTTTCTGCCACAATGCCTACCAATTATTGCCATATTGTGATGGACTCTTAATCCTCTGGAACTTTAAACCATAGCAAATGTCTCTTTCTTAAGTTGCCCTTGTCCCACACAGTGTTTTATCACAGCAAGACAAAGTAATGAATACACCTGAGTATCTGTTATAAGGAGCTTCAGGCATGTGCCTTGGTCATATAGTTTCTTTGTGAATGAGAGCTTTATCTCAGCCACAGTAACAGGATACTTTTTAGATTCCCACTTTTATGTCTAACTCAGTCAATCCTTGTCTTATGTCTACTATGCATAATTAGAAAGACATATTTGACATAAATATAGTTTACCAACATCTTAGATGGGTGCAATGATGATTGTCTTACTGTAAAAAGCATTACAGACTTTTTAATTTGCTCTCAGAGAGAGGAGACTATATGGCAGCATCCAACTATTTCCTATTATGTTAATTTTCCCTGTCTAACTTCTACTATTACATTGCCTGGGTTCAATTTTGGAAAAGGATCAAACTAACAAAATAGTATAGAGTTGCAACTTTTGGCTAGGGCAAGGCATTCCTCATGTTTTCCCTGTCCCTTCTATCTGGGTCACTTAGAAATGAATAGGCTTTGACATTTTACTTTCACTAGCAATCAGATAATCCCACAGAGAGCAAAGCTTGATGATTCTAGTTTTAAATGGAATAATATTTCTATATCTGAATTATTAAAATAATAATGGAGAAAAGAGAAAAATTAAAGTTTTAAAAAGGAACAAGATGTAGGTCATGGCTTAGATAACTCTGCCTCCTTATTTTATCCTGAGAATGAGCTGGAGGCCTAGAGCACACTCCCAGTTTTGAAACTTCAGTTTTCTTCATTTGACTCTTATACCCATTTCTCCCAGTTTTGTTTCTTAGCTTGGTTATCAGATAGTTTAACGTCTTCTCACTCTGTTACTCTCCAGTGTCATCTCCCACTGCCTTCATATGCTGCAGTGTTGCACAAGTATGGCTTAACAAAACTGTCTCCCTTGTTTCTTATATTTTCTATGTCCTCAGAATTGTACAGTAAAGTCAGCTCTCCATATCTATTAGTTAAATATTTCTTGATCTAACCAACTCAGATAGAAAGTATTTGAAAAAATGTTCACTTTGTACTGGATATGTATATATTCATCCCCTTATTATTAGTCCCTATGTGATACATAGAACTACAGAAACAGAATTTACATTAGATTTCTAGTGTACATACTCTAAAGATCATGGAAAGTATACAGGTGAATACTCACATATTATAAACGAACGCTCTGTCATTTCACATAAGGGACTTATGTCTGTGGGTCTTTGTGTTTTTAGGTGGAGAGGTCTTAGAAATAATCTCCTAAATATTCAAAGTATCTTTTATTTGATGTCTGATAGGTAGGACTATTTTTGATCATCGCCGATTTCAGTAAGACAGCAAAAAGTCTAATAAGGTGTGCCATAAAGTATTTTTTAAATAATAGTCTTAAATAGTTATGAGAAGCCTTCACTAGGATCCTTTTTATAATATTGGAATTGATGTAGTAGAAATCCTGCTGATCAATTTAGAAATAGAGACATCCTTTATAGGGATGCAATTAAAGTCCACTATGTTTAAAAAGTTATATTGATCTTTTACAGGGAGGCTTATTTTTGCTCCATCCTTATATTTGTGTGGTTCTTTTCTTCTAAGAAACTCTGAGTTGCTTTAGAATATTAGCCAACTGCTACAAAAATACTTAATAGATTGCAATTTCTCTGAATTATATCAAAGTTAACAATCAATTGTTAATTGAACCTCTGAATTTCTCAGAAGTGTGGGTAACCTGAACCATTTAGCAACTGGTAAAGAATACATCTTCTCTCCAACAGTAGATTTGGTTAATAACAATTATATTTTTTCTCATACTAGTTTACATATAAATAGTTTATGGGTGCACAAAGACATTGTATTAGTGTCTTTTCTCATTTCTGTGACCAAATTACCAAAGAAAAGTGGTTTATTTTTATTTGGTTTGAGGATAAAATTTATGATCACCGAATGATATTACAGCAATAGTATCGGGCTGATCACATTGCTTCTGTAGTCAAGAAGTGGTTGTTGATGCTTATTACATGAGTCTTATTTGGTATTATAATAAAAACCCAGTGCCAGATATTCGAGAAAAGCTAAAATACCAGAGAAGTAGAAAAGCAAATTATGGCTACTTATCACCCAGCCGAATCCTCAGGCCCATCTCCACAGATTCTGTAACCCTAAGCCTGTTTGTTGTCAAGCCAAAAGGGAAAGTGACACCCAAGGAAAGCAGTCCAGCCTTATCTTTCTTTTTTTTGCCCAACTATCTTACTTCCCAGTGTTTGGATTAAAGTTCTGTATTTTCCAAGTACTGGGTACAGAAGCATAGGGTCATAGGTGCTGGGATTAAATATGTATGCCACTGCCACAGCTTGGCTTTGTTAGGTCTTGAATTCACAAAGATCCAGGCTGATCTCTGCCTCATGAGAGATAGGATTAAAGGCTTGGGTCACCACTCTCTGACCTTAATGGCTTGCTCTGTCCTCTAATATTTTAGACCATTTTTATTAAATATACACTATACCACCACAGATGCTCAGTTCATTTTCCCTTTTAATTCACTCTGGAAATCTAGCTCATGGGATGGTATCATACATAGCTAATATAGGTCTTTACATCTCATTGAAATGTTCATTCAGTGACCCACACAAATATGACCAGAGGTTTGTCTTCTAGGTGACTTCTAAATTCTGTCAAGTTGATAGTCAAGATTAACCATTAGCATGAAATAACGTATTATAGGGTTCAAGAAGATTTTTCCTATTGAGTAATAACAAAAAACTCTTTGGTCACATATGCTAAGTGTTTTGTAAATTGCATCTAGCAGAAATATCAGAGCCATCTTGGATGTCTATATGAAATGCCTTAAACCATTCTAGGAAAAAAAGGCATCATGCTTGGTATCCTACTCCAATTTTATTATCTGCTGGAGTCAATGGCAATGTATCTAACTTTATTATTCTTCCAACTTTCTAGACAATAAATAAAGTAACATTGAAAAGTTATTTCTTGACAATAAAATTTTACATTTCTAGGATGAGTAAGATTGCTCAATGAGTAGAGAGTACTTGTACATTAATGAGACCATGTGTTCAGATTCTCAGCACAAGTGTAAAAGCTGTGCATGGCTGCTGTTTTTAAATAACTCTCTATCATTCTATGTTATCAATAAATCTTCAGGAGTCAGATGCTGGGGTGAAAACCTGCTAGCTCAGAGAGGAAGAGAATACACCCAGCTGCTTTCTCTTCCTCTGTCATCTCAGAAATGACACTTTCTCCCATGGCATTTTAAAACAGATCTTCTCTACCTGGATGTCCCTCTTTTTTACTTCCTGTGTATCTCTTCATTCTCCTGACTTCTTTTTACTATCTAGGGTTATTTCTTTCATCTGGTTGTTTGCTTTGACTCTTGACTCAAAGTTGATTTTGTTTAGACCTATTTACAATATTCAGTCAGAAAGCTCTTGGATTAAAGCTATGTGCTAGGGCTGAGCCATACCATAACTAGTAGCAGGTAAATAATGCAATCTCAGTGTTTACAGTGTAATCAGATATTCAGCAACACACAGAAGCATCTGATTGTATTTCTGTTGCTAGAGGGATAAGACACAAAGATAAATGGAGCTTCCTATCTATCTAGTCTAACTGCATTAGTGAGTTCTACTTTCATTGAGAAAATGTCTCAAGGATCAAGGTGGAGATACTGACATCAATTACTGAACTCTAAATACATATACAACAAACATACACATATATAAATGTCTATTTCTTAGTGATTTTCACCCTCATACTGTCTTAGCTAGGGTTTTTATTGCTAGGAGGAGACAGCAGGAACACAGCAGCTCATAAAGAAAGCAATCAATGGGAGCAGTTGCTTAAAGTTTAGAGGTTCAGACCATTATTATCATGATGGTTAGCATGGTGCCATGGTGCTAGAACAGTACCTGAGTCAAGTAAAAAAAAAGTTGACTAAGACACTCAGTGGTATTCTGAGCATAGGAAACCTCAAAGTCCACCCTCACAGTGAAATACTTCCTCCAACAATGCCATACCAACTCTAACAAGGCCATACCTCCTAATAGATCCCATGAGATTATGGGTACATCCCACTTTCTGGCCCTCATAAACTTGTAATAATATTATAATGCAAAATTCATTTAGTCTAACTTCAAAAGTCCCCATAGTCTATTACAGACTCAACAATGTTTGAAAGTCCTAAGTTCAAAGTCTCATCTGTTGTTCATGCAATATCTTAACTGTAATCACTAGTAAAAATAAAAGTTAAAAAAAAAAACAGATCACATACTTGCAACATATAATAGTACTGGATATACATTACCATTTCAAAATGTAGCAAAGAGAGCATGGTGAGGAAATACTGGACCAAAGCATAAGACAAAACCAGCTGGACAAACTCCAAACTCTGCATTTCTAAGTCTCATGTCAAAAGACTCTCCAAATTTCCAACTCCATTCAGTTTTATTGACTACAATATATACCTTTCTGTTGGGCTGTTTTCTCTTCCTGTTAGCAGCCTCCTTGGCAGGTATTCCAGGATTCTGGCATCTCTAACATCTTGGGTTCTCCAAAGCAATTCAGGCTTCAACTTCTCAGCTTCACACAATGACCCTTCTACTAGGCCTCCATTCAAGGACACATGTCTGGCCTTAGTGGCTTTCTTCAGGCTTGGAGGCAAATTCAAATACCTGTTCTTCTCTTCTTAATTCTAAAGCCAGAATCATGTGGCTGAAGCTGCAAAGTTCTACTGCTTACTGGAGCTGGAACATGCTCTTCTTATTTGATTACATCTTTATCAGTTTTCTGACTTTTATTGCCTTAGCTTTGTTGTCCTAAATTTACTCTATAGAGCAGGCTGGCCTCAAACTCAGAGAATTGATATACTCTGCCTCTCTAATGCTGGGATTAAAAGCATACTCCAACACATCAGGTTCTAAGCTTTTCTTTAATTCCTTTCCACAAATTGAAAACTTAGCTGGGTAGGATTTTGTCTTGAGGTCACTACTCCCTTTATTTCATTTTTAATCTGTTATCCTTGACCACAGGATTTAGATCCATTCTACTTTCTGATTCTCTTTTGTTCCTTAAATTTTACATCTTGTAATTTACTCTGCTCAGCTTAACCCTTTTCATTATAAGTCATTATTAGTGTTATCACTATTAACCACAAATAGAATCTATACTAAGCTGTTAATAGAATTAATCCAAAAACTCCTAATTTTAGCCTCAGGTATACTCTTTAGACAAGGTTAAAAAAATAAAAAAGAAGAATGACTGGGAGGGACAGGAGGGGGAAGGGAGTTTCAAAAAGGGGATACATGGATAAAAAAAATGAGACTTTATTCAAAAATAAATTAAAATCAAAAAACAGCAGCCACATTTTTTACTAAAATATTACAAGACTCAAGAATAATCTCTAGGCAGCAATTTTCTTTTCTTCTCTGTAACCTCTTGATCAAGATTCCTCTTAGTTCATCAAACACATTCAGTACCATTGTCTTCCATTCTCCTTCTAGTATGGCCCATGACCCAAACTCCCAAAGTCTGTATTACTCAAAACATAAATATGACCCAACCTATTACAGCAATACCCCAGTCCCTGGTACCAACCAGTTGGGGTTTTTATTGCTATGAAGAGGCACTATAGTCATAGTAAGTCTTATAAAGAAAAAATTTAATTGGGGTGGCTTAACAAATTTTCAGAGATTTAATCCATTATCATCATGACTGGGAACATGGTGGTGTACAGGCAGATGTGGCGGAGTAGCAACCCAGAGTCCTATATCTTGCAGGCAGCAAGAAGTTGACTGAGACATTGGGTGGTATCTTGAGCAGAGGGGACCTCACACTTCCTTCCACAAGGTCATATCTACTCTAACAAGGTAACACCTCCCAATAGTGCCATAATCCTTTGAGATTATGGGAGCTGATTACATTCAAACTACCATACATACCATAGTTTTATGTCATATCTTTTGCTCTGTTGTAAAGTCAGTAGATTGCTTTGCTTTCTAGTTTGGGAGTATTTCTTTGTTTTTGAATTAATATTTAATTTATGACTCATGCTGATGTTGCTTGGCTTGATGTAGTTTCTGATTTCCTAGGTTTAAGCATATATGACTGAAAGATGTATTATTTATCTCAGGAAGAATTTGAATAAGTTTAATTTTCTCTGCTTTTGGAGAAAGGAAGGACAAATGAACAAATGGTAGAAATTCTCCCATAGTTTCTGGTCGTTGGTGATGGCCTAGCCATTGGAGATCTCCTGAACTACAAATCATTACAGCATGCTAACAGAGTGGCAGGTTGCTATCATACAAGTGATGTGTGTTCTGTGCTGTCATTTTTTTTTCTGCCAATTTATCCCTCAGTTCTTGGTGGTCTGATGTGCATGATTGTGGCATGCTGTACCCTTTACTCTTCAAGTAGTTCTATTTCTAGGGAGAGCTTTTTCATTAAAGGTTCAGCTGTCTGGTGATAACATTTTTATTTGAAATATATTGGTTTCAGTGAGTCAAAATGAAATCATATAAAAATGTCTTCTTGATATTACCCAGAGAACAGACCATATTATATTTTGATTTTAAGGAGTCACAATGTCCCACAATAGTCCTTAAAGTTTCTTAGCCTTAGATGTTTCTGGTTGACCTGTCTGCAAAATATTCTTGTATCAGTGAAGCAGACTTCTTTCAAACACTATACATTGTGTTGTCATTGTGCTTTCATATAGTCCAGATTTCTCCAGAGTATGTTCTGATGAATAATCTTTTGGACTAGTAGTGAACATACCATGGCTGATGAGACATTTGGTTTCCAGTCAGCTTCCTAACATATATTATTATTAATATTTGTAAATCTCATGTTAGAAAAATAAAAAACCTGAGGTCCAGATGTTCAAATATGAGCCAGTACATTCAAGCTCTTAATATATTCCTTTTTCTCAAAACCATTAGGAAGGGATAAATGGGTTAGCTTCATTGGTGGTATCCAGTGGGATAGAAACAAACCATAGTGAGAAAATACTTTATTCCCCCTAAGAGCTCACTAATTTATGATAAAATAGGCATTGTAAACGTAAGTGCAACATTTTTGAGTCTAGTGTTTATGGCAGCTTGGAACTTTATAAAAAGTTTTGAAAGTACTAATAGTTATTAGTGTAGGTACATATATATTTTATCCTCTAACTAAAATTGTTAAATCAAATACAGGTTGGAAGTAGGTTTACAATATTGGACTCATTATTATACAAAGAGTAAAATGTTTACCTCTCTATTATGTTCATTGTTTGGGGCCAAGAAATTGAAGTCTGTGTCAAGCTAGTCTAGAAGTCACATGTTCCTTTTCAATTCTGACTCTAACCTTTTAATTCACTTACTTGGCACATGTTCTAGAGTGATTAGCCTAGACCAGTCTTTTCTTTTGCATCTGACACATTTATAATTGGATCTTAATTAACAAGGCATTATTCTAAATAAATTTGAATCTTGTCATTTACAAATTCATTTTCTAAAACTTCTGTTCTATGGCTGTTCTTAATGTTAGAACCCAGATAGGCCTCATTAATGCATTTACCAATTAAATAGATTATTATTAAGAATTTGTAATGTTTTATGTTGTTAATTAGAAAAGACACACATGTCAGACAAAAGTCAGCCTTTGTTTCTACAATGCTTGTATTTTGTGAATAGTAGAAATGGTATTAGTTTGCAATTGTAAAGGCTGTGTTTTCCTCAGTTCTTTTATGCCTGGTTATATGCTATTATTGGTTGAGATAAGACAGGAAATGATCTGGATGTTTTTTTTTTCCTCAGAGAAAAGAAAGAATGCAGCAAGAGAAATTGAATTTTTCTTCACTATTATCTCATTACATCTTGAATCTACAGCTGTGCCTTCTACATAATTCAAATGCAGTGCTCCTGGGAACTTATCTTATGTATACCCAATAAAACAGCCTTAACACAATAGTGGTTTGTTCAAAATGCACAAAATTTGAAGTAAGTTATATTTCTTATCAATTAGAGGTAATATTAGTTAATAAAAGAGTGAAATGATCAATTTAAAAGTCCTCTAGGTCTCTGTTCTGTGAAAAGTTAAGATTACTATTTGGACAGAAGAATATGGCATACCTGAGGAAATCTGGTGTTTTAGTTTCATTTCTGTTGCTGTAATAGGTATCTTGATATAAAACAACTTAATCAGGAAAGGGTTTACTCTAGCTCACAATTCCAGGTTATGGTCCATCCTTGTGAGAAAGCCAAGAGAGTTACTTAAAATAACTAGTCACATCACATTCACAGAAAGGAACAGATAGAAGTGAATGCATGCATGTCTGATTAGCTTGCTTTCTCTATTCTGACAAGAGTTCAGAACTCAAAGCCCAGGAAATGATGCAGCCAACTTTTTGGCTGTGTCTTTCCTTATAAGTTAATATAATCATGACAGTTTCTCAAAGACATGTCCACAAGCCAACATGACCTAGGTAGTTCTCCCCTTGAGCCCCAAGGCTCTCTTAGGTGATACTAGATTGTGTCAGATTGACAAATAAAACCAACACATCTAGTTAGATAAATATCTAATTATTTATCTTAATACTGGTCGTGGGCAGATTTCTTAAGGCTGTTTGAAATCACAGTTATATTATAAGAGTAGGTATGATTCTGAGAGGTCTGATATCTGAGTTTGATGGGGTGCATGATTTAACAACACCAAATAATAAATACATATAAAAAATAAAAAATAGATAAATTTATTTTAAAAAATAGAAAAAAAAGAAATTACAGTTACTGCAAAGGTGCTTGTCTTCATGATCACATCAAACATCCCCGGGCACCTGTACCTGTGGGAGAAATGGTGACATAAATAAAAGCAGAGAACCCAGCTTAGGGGGACATGGCATAACATTCTGAATTAACAAAAGGAAAACATAACACATTCCTACCTTCAGGCTAAGAACAAAGAAATATGGCTGGGTGACTCAGGACCTCACCCTTGGGCTAGATCTGTGCAATGTTCATCTTGGTTAGCACCAAGTCTAACTTTAAACATGACACTGATGGACAGCTCTGAAATTACCTCCAACACAGCCCCTGGGAAGAAAATACAGAATTCTGAAAATTAAATATCCACTAAAATTGAGAGCATTAGTTTCTTTGAGGCATCTGTAGTCCCTGGAAGAAAAGAATTCTTCCACAGTCTCAACAACTAAAGCTAGTTGCAGTGATTAACAATATATCTAAGATTGTCCTGTGTGCCAGAGAATCTAGTCAATAAAGAAGAGTGCATGATAAATTGAGGGTCTAATGTCACTGGAAGAGAGACTGGACTGGAGTGTGTGAATCTGTAAATCCTCTAACTTTGAGGGGTTATTTCATGCTAATGTGATTTAATAAAGGATGAATTACATGAAACATCTATATCTATGATGAAATATGAACACTACCATTATCCTGTTAGCATATGGCATATTACAAAATAGACTGAAAGAAAATATAATTTTGCTAAGCACTATACATTTTAAATCTTCATTGATCTATAAAGATATATGCTTAGGAAGTTTATCAGGCACATCATGACTAGAATAAATGTATTTTATAAATCCCATATTTATGATTGCACTTCATAGTCCTGTTTTATACATCATTTTACACAACAAAGTACCTGGAAAGGAGTTGTATCCTCTTACCAAGTCATAATCGAGTAAGAGATCAGAAAGTAATTTGACTTTCTGCATCATGCAACTCATTTTTGTTTATCAGATTAAATAAGGTAATAAGTTTGTGCTGCCTCTTTACACACAGGTAGAACAGCATTACTTAATGCTAAAACAAATGTTCTATAAATTTTCTTAACTATCTTTGTCAAAGTATTCTTCAAGAACCAAGATGTGCTTGGTGGTGGCACATTCCTTCAATCTCAGCATTCAGGAGCTAGCAGCCAACTTGGTCTATGGAGTGAGTTCCAGAATAGCCAGGGTTACCCAGAGAAACCTGTCTCAAAGAACAAAAAAATAAAAACAAACAAACAAAAAACACAAGATTACCTTACAATACTAATATGTGTGTGTGTTTGTGTGTGAGTGAGTTTTGTGTAAGTATAATACACACATATATTACATTAAGTGGAAGTATTAACATAAACAATGTAATCAGCAGTATTATATGAAAATTCCATGTTCTCTGGAAGCCTTTTATACTGTACTTGAAAGAAGCTGAAATAGTACCTGGCAAATGGTGACTGGTTGACTTATTTGTCTTGGTTTTTGCTCCTTCTTTTCTTTTTTACTGAGAAAATAGACCTGGCAAATTCTTCTAATGTATATTGAGTTGTACTCAGAGAAAATGCTGCACTCACATAATGTCAAAGAAAAAAAAAACCCTACTTTTCACAGGCTTTTTGCATAATTAGAGATAATTCTATCTGAGTGGAAGAATATGAGGGCAAAAGAGAGTATTCAGTTGGTAATCTCTCCATGAAGTATTTAATGCTGAGGCATTTAGGATACTCATGCTGTGTTCTAAGCTGTTACCCACTTTTGAGTTTGCCAAGTTATTTATTATAAACATTTAAAACTGAGACTTTCACAAAAGGCTAAAATTAACAGTCAGTACATTCACACAAAGAAAATGTATTTGAATGGAGTTTCTATACCATGAGATGGACTCAGTGGAATTGTCTAAAAGAATCTTTGTGCCTCTGTAAAAGGCATTTGGCCTTGGCACTCATAAAAAAAAAAGATGCCTATAGTAGGTATCGTAGAAGTATACAATTTATATGACTTTTTCTGCCTATTTTATTACAGTTCTTTTAGCACCCATTGTGTACTTGGTATCTATATTTTGAAGAGTTCATGGTCTAATAGGAGTTAAAAGTAGCCAAATAGAATGCAATTAAATATTTGGAAGTAGGGTGATATGTTTTCTCTGAGTACTGTAAATAGGTTGTGGCTAGTTCTGCAGGGCAGATGAGCAACAAAGTTAATAAGCAAATTCCCCAAGTGTTTTAATATTTGCTAGGCACTTGGCATTGGGCATGAATTGATGAAACACAAGTGTCAAGAACTGAGAAGGGTTTAAGAATTTTCTTATCAGCTCTGGGTTTTCCTGGCATAGCAAAAGAAAGGGTCAACACTTGAACAAAATTTTTCTTATGCCTGTAAACATGCATAAATCAAAGACAGTATGGCTTGAATGAACTGCAAAGCAACTGGATGGGTAGTTTGGGGGAGCAGGTTTCTTATTCTGAGGAAATAATTCAACTAACACAGAAAAGACCTGGGGCTCGGTGGGAGTAGATATGTGGCTTAGAGACCTGTTCAGGTGATTGAAGAACTGCATCTTTCAGTCACAGGATGACAGATCAGGAGTGACATGAGAATGCTCTATTAGCAAGTGACTCTGCAGCCTCTAAAGATGAGATTTCCCACCAAGTAAAATTCCTTTAATACTAGGCTTACTTCAGAGTGCTCAATGTTGAACTAACCTAAGGACATTTGAATGCACTAGTGTGACAGTGCACTGCTGAGCTAAACGAGATAGTCCTGATGTCCTGCATTTTAGACTTTCTTTTCTTTCAGGACAAAACAACAGGAAGCATAGCTTTCTGCATTTTTATTGTATGTCTGGCATTGAAGAGAAGAGAAATGTTAAATAATATGGTTAAAAAAATATCAATCACAATGAGCTAATTTATTTCTTTTCTTCATTATAGGATGGATTTCTTGTTGTGTGTATGTGTAGCAATAACATTTTGAAAGTAAGTTTATTATTTCTCATTGCAATTCCCACTCTACCTTAATGTTGAGGGTCAAACCCTAAAAATCCTGTGGATGCTAGACAAATGTTCTATCACTGAGCTATAACCCTAGCTCCTTCAATACAACTGTGAAAGACCACTCACAACAAGGTACTGACATATATGGAAGATGTTTTAAATATTCAGGCTGAAATAAATGCACAAACAGGACATGCTCAGGCAGTGACAGGATGTGATCCTAGCTGGTTTTCATACCCTTCACTCATCATTGACTTTAAAACTATACAGAACATTTATAAGGCAGAAGTGGATCCTGACCTTGGAGGAAGTAGTTGGGAGACATTAGCTAAGATCAAATTTGCTTCAGCATAAAGGTGTCTTTTATTTTGTTTTTTATGTCTTGTATTTAATTTCCTTTGACTCTTGTAACATACAGATTCTTGTCTCCTGAGGCTCTAACTCTGAACTGCCTACTCACCAATGGGGAAAAAATGAAAATGCTTCTAATTTCTAAGGACTGTGAATTTTAACAAGTCATTAGTAAAAGTAGAGACAGTAGGTTTGAAGATATAAGGGATGGCAGGCTTTCCTCCACAGGAAGGGCAAGGACAAGGGCAGTGGGAAGGTCTTTCCACACTACCAAGAGTACAAAAGAAGCAAAATTACTGGTGAAGAGGGATTACATTAAAGAACATTCCCCGCACTTCTCCACAGTAAAGTCTTTTCTATATAGCACAGAGTGAAATCTTTGGTGGTGGTGTGTGTGGGGACTATGGCTTCTCTTTGATCCACTGTGAAATTAGACCCACTTAAATTTATCCTCCACTTTTACCACAGAACTTTCTGGAGGAAAGGAAGACAGTATGTTTGTTCTCTGCTTTAATTGCAACAAGACAGACACTGCTCAGCAGTCTGGACTTCTAGAATATTTGTGAACAGATTTGTGAAGATAATTTATTTTCAAATAAATAATTTTAGTTTTGTGATTGTACTGAACAAATAAATAATTTTTTTCTTTTTTTAATCTCACATCAAATATGATCTATTTTTGGATACCTTTTTTTTTTAAAGATTTATTTATTTATTATGCATACAGTTTTTACAGAAGAGGGCACCAGACCTCATCATAGATGGTTGTGAGCCACCATGTGGTTTTGCTGGGAATTGAACTCAGGTCCTCTGGAAGAACAGTCAGTGCTCTTAACCTCTGAGCCATCTCTCCAGCCCCGGATACCTTTTACTTTTAATAATTATAAAAGTAATTATCACTCTTAGATATATTTAAAAGTAGAGAAATTTGTTAGAAAAACAGCCATAATTTGCTTTTCTAAAGAATGAACTATAAAAAAAAAAGAATGAACTATTTCTTTTATTTTTTTCTGTAGTCATTATAGGGATTTTTATGTAGCTACCATTAACTACAATTATTCATTGTTGCCTCTCGCTAATGTTCCCCCCTCCTTCGTCCATGTCTCTTTATTCTGTTAAGTTCCATCTGCTCTCTCACTGTTTATTCCCTTTGTAGGCTGTAAATTTTTCGATTTTTATACATACATATAACAAAGGCAGTTCTCTGATAATCACAAAGTTATAAAGCATGGATGCGCCTTTCTCTGAAGGTCCCAAATGTGACTATTTGAAAGCCTTCTTTCCTGACTGTGTGACCTGCCAAGTAGAGAACTGCTTGTCTCAGAGAATGGAGTAGAGATTAGACTGTGGGAACCAAGGTTATTGACTGTGTGACTGTCCCACAGAGTGGGAAGTTCCCAGCACTTGAAAGAAATTATGCCCAGTAAATAATCAAAGCATTGCTATGCCATGGGAATAGATCCTAAATTGTAATCAATGGAGAAAGCTCATGGTTTCACATAGGAGATCTACAGCAGGAATCAACCAAATCATAGCATCAAGAAATCTTACACTCTGTTGTTTAAATCTTACATCAGAACCCTTAGCTCTGATGAGTTGGCACATTTTTTTAAAGATAGAAATTTAATTAGTTTATGTTTTATTTCTTTAATCTTTGAAATTATAATAGTTACATAATTTTCTCTTACTTTTGTCTCTCCTACTCATTCCATATATAGTCCTTTTCTCTCTTTTATTTTTATTTTTATAAAATAAAGTCTCATTTTTTTTTATCCATGTATCTCCTTCTTCAAACTCCCTTTCACCTCCTGACCCCTCCCAGTCACTTTCTCTTCTCTCCATCTCCTCATCTACTCCCCAGAAAGGGCAAGAGGTCCCCAAATGGATTAGTTCAGTATCTACTCCAGGCAGTGTGATTTCCTCATCCTAATATCAAGCCTGGGTTAGGTATTTCTTTGGAGGGAATGGGCACAAAGGTGCCAGTCCAAGGTACTTCAGATCCTAAGCTGCTCAGTGGTTGTGGTTTGCAGCTTGGGTGTTCTTTGCTTTTTATTTAAAGACCATTAATGAGTGAGTACATATCTGGGTTTGTGAGACTTCACCTAAGAGGATATTCTCGAAATTCATGCATTTGCCTGTGAATTTTAGTATATCATTTTTTCTTACTGCTGAGTAGTACTCCATTGTGTAGATGTACCACAATGTGTTAATTCATTCTTCAGTTAAGGGGCATCTGGGTTGTTTCAAGGTTCTTGGTATTATGAATAATGCTGCTATGAACATAGTTGAGCTAATGCTTTTGGAGTGTGAATGTGCATCTTTAGGGTATATGCCCAATAGTGGTATTGCTGGATTCTTAGAGAGATTGATTCATAGTTTTCTGAGAAACTGCCATACTGCATTCCAGAGTGACTGATCAAGCTTACACTCCCACCAACAATGGAAGAGTGTTCCCCTTGCTCCACAACCTCTCCAGCATAGGCTGTCATCTGGGTCTTTTATTTTATCCAATCTGACAGGTGTAAACTGGTATCTCAAAGTTGTTTTCATTTATATTTCTCTGATGGCTAAACATGTTGGGCACTTTTTTTTATTAATACAAATGTATTTATTTATTTAATATTTTCAGCTTTATTCTCTTTGTTATATTGTTTTTTAATTTAGATTATTATTATTATTATTATTATTATTATTACTATGAACAAAGAAGTCGCACATTCTAACCTTGTATATCCTTATTCAAGGTCCCTTCCCCCACTCACCACATCAGATCATTCTTTCTTCTCCGAAAATCCCCATCCCATCCCTGGGCAGGCAACAGGCAGTCCCATGATCCCACTGCTCCAATATTGCTTAGTCCAGTCTCCACTCCTGGCAGATGCAGTTTTCTCCCCCCTCCCTCAAGAGTGAGTCCGGTGTTCCTCTAGGGGGAGTGGGATCCAAGGAGTCAGTCCAGGCCAGGGTATTTCTGATCCCAAGCTGTTCAGTGATTGTGGTTTGCAGCTTGGGCATGCTTTGCTTTTTTCTTGTTTGTTTGTTTGTTTAGAGTCCACTAATGAGTGAGTACATCCCCTGCTTATCTTTCTGAGTTTGTGATACCTCGCTCAGGAGGATATTCTCCAAATTCATCCATTTGCCTGCAAATTTTAGGATATCATTTCTTCTTACTGCTGAGTAGTACTACATTGTGTAGATATACCACAGTTTGTTAATCCATTCTTCAGTTGAGGGACATCTAGGTTGTTTCCAGGTTCTTGTTATTACAAATAACACTGCTATGAACATAGTTGAGCTAATGCCTTTGGAGTGTGACTGTGCATCTTTAGGGTATACACCCAGAAGGAGTATTACTGGGTCCTTGGGGAGATTGATTCTCAATTTTCTGAGAAACTGCAATACTGCGTTCCAAAGTGGCTGAACCAACAATGGAGGAGTGTTCTCCTTGCTCTGCATCCTCTCCAGTATAGGCTGTCCTCTGTGTCTTTTATCTTAGCTATACTAACAGGTGTCAAGTGGTATCTCAAAGTTGATTTGATTTGCATTTCTCTGATGGCTAAAAATGATGAGCACATTTTCAGGTGCCTTTCAGCCATTTGTAATTCTTCTGCTGAGAATTCCCTTTTTAGTTCTGAACCCCATTTTTTGATTGGGTTATTCAAAGTTTTGGGCTCTAGATTCCTGAGTTCATTATATATCTTAGAGATCAGTCCTCTATCACTTGTAGGGTTGGTGAAAATCTTTTCCCATTCTGTAGGCTGTCGTTTTGTCCTATTGACAGTGTCCTTGGCTTTACAGAAGCTTCTTAGCTTCAGGAGATCCCACTTATTGATTGTTGATTTATTGTCTGTGCCACTGGTGTCATATTTAGGAAGTGGTCGCCTGTGCCAATTCATAGAACTGTATTTTCCACTTTCTTTTCTATCAAGTTTAAAGTGGCTGGGTTTATGGTGAGGTCTTTGATCCACTTGGATTTGAACTTTGTGCAGAGTTACAGGCTTGAATCTTTTTGCATTTTTCTACACACTTCCATCCAGCTATGCCAACATCATTTGTTAAATATACTACCTTTTCTCCAATGAACATTTTGGGCCCCTTTGTCAAAGATCAGGTGTTCATAGGTTTTTGGGTTAATGTCTGGATCCTCAATTCTATTCCATTGATCCACAGGTCTGTTTTTATGCCAGTACCAGGCTGTTTTTATTACTGTAGCTCTATAGTATAACTTCAAGTCAGGGATGGTTATACCTCCTGAGGTTCTTTTGTTGAGTAAAATTGTTTTGGCAATCCTGGCTTTCTTGTTATTCCAAATGAAATTGAGTATTGTTCTTTCAAGGTTCAAAAATATTATGTTGGGATTTTGATGGGCAGTGCATTGAATCTGTAGATTGCCTTTGGTAGAATTGCCATTTTTACTATGTTGATCCTACCTATCCAGGAACATGGGAGAGCTTTCCATTTTCTGTTATCCTCTTCAATTTCTTGCTTCAGTGATTTAAAATTTTTGTCAAATAGGTCTGTTACTTCTTTGGTTATAGTTACTCCAAGGTATTTAATACTATTTGCTGCTATAATGAAGGGCAATATTTCCCTTATTTCTTTTTCAGCTCTTCTATCTTTAGTGTATAGAAGGGCTACTGAATTCTTTGAATTAATCTTGTATCCTGCTACATTGCTGAAGGTGTTTATCAGCCGTAGCAGTTCCTTAGAAGAATTTTGTGGGTCACTTATGTATACAATCATATCATCTGCAAGTAGAAACAGCTTCACTTCTTCTTTTCTAATTTGTATCCCCTTAATCTCCTTTCATTCTCTTATTGCTTTAGCTAAAACTTCGAGAACTATATTGAATAGATAAGGGGAGAGAGGACATCCTTATCTAGTTCCTGATTTTAGCGGGATTGCTTTGAGTTTTTCTCCATTAAGTTTGATACAGGCTGTCGGCTTCTTGTAAATTGCCTTTATTATATTTAGGTATTCTCACTGTATTCCTGATCTCTCCAGGACTTTAATCATAAAGGAGTGTTGGATTTTGTCAAACGCTTTTTCTGCATGTAAGGATATGATCATGTGGTTTTGTTCCTTTAGTTTTTTTATATGATAGAAAACACTTACAGTTTTTCATATGTTAAACCAGCCCTGCATTTCTGGGATGAAGCCTACTTGGTCGTGGTGGATGATATCTTTTATACATTGTTGTATACGGTTTGCCAAAATTTTGTTGAGAATTTTAGCATCAATATCCTTGAGGGAAATTTGTCTGTAATTCTCCTTCTTTGTTGTGTCTTTGAGTTGCTTGGGTATTAGGGTAATTGTGGCCTCATAAAAGGAATTTGGCAATATTTCACAGTTTCTACTGTGAAATAGTTTGAGGAGTATGATAGTAATTCTTCTATAAATATCTGGTTGAATTCTGGACTGAAACCATCTGGACCAGGCCTTTTATTTTTGGGGAGGCTTTTTGACAGCTTCAATTTCCTTAAGGGTTATAGGCCTGTTTAGGTAATTAATCTGATCTTCATTTAATTTTGGTAGATGGTACCTGTCCAGAAAGCTGTCCATTTCTTCTAGGTTTTCTATTTTTGTGGAATACAGATTATCAAAGTGTGACCTGATAATTCTCTGGATTTCCTGGGGGTCTGTTGTTTTGTCACCCTTTTCATTTCTGATTTTGTTGATTTGAGCACTCTCTCTCTGCTTTTTGATTAGTTTGGCTAAGGGTTTATCTATCTTTTTGACTTTCTCAAAGAACCAACTCTTAGATTCATTGATTCTTTGTAATGTTCTTTTTGTTTCAATTGTATTGATTTCAGCTCTAAGTTTGATTATTTCCTGCCATGTACTCCTTCTAGGTGAGTTTGCTTCTAATTGTTCTAAGGCTTTCAGCTGAGCTGTTAGGTCTCTAGTGTGAGATTTCTCTAGGTTTTTCATGTAGGCATGTAGCGGTATGAATTTTCCTCTTAAGACTGCTTTCATTGTATCCCACAAGTTTGGATATGTTGTGGATTCATTTTCATTAAATTCTAGGGAGACTTTGATTTCTTTTTTAATTTCTTCCTTGACCCAGAGATGGTTCAGCTGAGTGATGTTTAGTTTCCATGAGTTGTTAGGCTTTCTTTGATTTTTGATGTTGTTGAACTCTTACTTTAGGATCTGGTGGTCTGTTATGTTACAAGGGATTATTTTCATTTTTTGTATCTATTGATATTCTCTTTATGACCAATTATGTGGTCAATTTTGGAGAAAGTTCCATGAGGAGCTGAGAAATATTTATATTCCTTTCCTTTTTGTTAGAATCTTCTGTAGATATCTATTAAATTCATTTGCATCATAACCTCTTTTAGACTCCTTATTTCTCTGTTGAGTCTCTGTCTGGTTGACCTATCCAGAGTTGAAAGTGGGGTATTGAAGTCTCCCACTATTAGGGTGTAAGAATTGATGTGGGATTTGAGCTTTAGCAGTGTATCTTTTACATAGGTAGGTGCCCTTATATTCAGGATTGAAATTTATTCTTGACCAATTTTTCCTGTGATGAATAAGTAATGACCATTGGGTCCCTTTTAATTGTTACTAGTTTAAAGTCTGCTTTGTTAGATATTAGGATGGCAACCCCCGCTTGTTTCTTAGGACCATTTGACTGGAAAACCTTTTCCAACCCTTTACTCTAAGCCTGTGTCTGTCTTTGTGGTTTAGGTGTGTTTCTTGTAGGCAACAGAAGAATGACTTCTGTTGTTATATCCATCTTGTTAGTGTATGACGTTTTATAGGAGAGTTGAGTCCATTGATATTAAGGGATATTAGTGACCATTGATTGATATTTCTTGCCATTTTTTTGGTGGTAACTTGTTTGTATTTCCTTTCTCTGGAGTATTCTTCTGTGGAATTACTGATTGTTTGTGGTTTCATGGGTGCATCTGGGGTCCTTAGGTTGGAGTTTTCCCTCTAATACTCTATGTAGTGCTAGGTTGGTAGATAGAAATTGTTTCAGTCTGAATTTGTCCTGAAATATCTTGTTTACTCCATCTATGGTGATTGATAATTTTGCAGGGTATAGTATTCTATTTTGGCAGCCATGTACATTTAGTGTCTGTATAACTTCTGACCAAGCCCTTCTAGCTTTCATTGTTTCCATTGAATAGTCATGTGTTTTTCAGATGGGTCTGCCTTTATATGTAAGTTGACACTTTTCTTTAGTTGCTCTTAAAATTTTTTCTTTGTTCTGTATGTTTTGTGACTTGATTATAATGTGACGTGCTGACTTTTTTGAGGGGGTCATATCTATTTGTTGTTCTGTTAGCTTCTTGTATCTTTATAGGCATTTCCTTCTTCAGGTTAGGGAAGTTTTCTTCTATGATTTTATTGAAAACATTATCTGTGCCTTTGAGCTGGTATTGTTCTCCTTCTTCTATTCTTATTATTCTCAAGTTAGGTCTTTTCATGGTGTCCCAGATTTCCTGAACATTTTGAGTTATGGCTTTTTTGATTTTAGTATTTTCTTTGACCAATATATCTATTTGAGTTACTGAGTCTTCCACTTCAGAGATTCTATCTTCCATCTCTTGAACTCTGCTGGTTATGCTTGTATCTGTGGTTCCAGCTTTTTTCTTCAGGTTTTCTATTTCCATCTTTGCCTCATTTTGTGCCTTTTTTTTATTGCTTCTATTTCAGTTTTTAGTTCCTGGCATGTTTCTTTCATTTTTTGGTTTACTTTTTCTTGTTTTTTTTCATGGATTTGTTCATCTCTTCTTATTTTTTGTTTGTATTTTCTTCTTTTTCTTTAAGGCATTTTTTCATATCTTCTTTGAGAGCATCGATGATTATCATAAAGGAATTTTTGATGTTGCTTCCTTCTGTTTCCTATTCTTTGCTCAGTTCAAGTCTTGTAGTTGTAGGACCGACACTTTCTTCTGGAGTTATCTTGCTGTTCTTTACATTATTATATATATTTTTGCACTGGCGTCTGTCCATGGCTTCAGTGGTTCACGATTATGTGTCTCTTATTCAGTTGTGTGTCTCATGTCTCCTCTTAATAAAAGTTTTGCTCAATCTCTACCTCTGCTCTGGGCAGGGGACTGAATTTCAAGTCTTCAATCCTTCTCTGATTGATCAGTTGGAGGCAGGTGGCTGTGCAAATTCCCTCAGCAGCAGCTGCTGGGACCTTGGCAGACAGAGTTTATCTCTGTCTGCTACAGAGTGTGTGGGGACAAGCTCCACAGACAGCCCCTGGTCCTGTAACTGGAACCCGACTGGAACACAATTTTCCCTGGCAACGATTCAAAAACTGGGGCCTGCTGAACCCACCTTACCTTTGGGCAGAGTTTGAGACTGTCTTTCAGAGTCCTCAGTCCATATCTGTTTGATCTGTTGGAGGTGGATGGTCCTGCAAAATCCCTCAGCAGCAGCTGGAGGGACACTGGCAGACAGAGTTTTTTATCTCTGTCTGCTTCAGAGTGTATGGGGACAAGCTACACAGACAGCCTCTGGTCCCAGAACCGAAACCCGACTGGAACACCCAGCACTTTTTCAAGTGCCTTTCAGCAATTCATAATTCTTCTGCTGAGGATTCCCTTTTTAGTTCTAAACCCTATTTTTTTAATGGGTTATTTAGGGCTCTTGGGTCTAGTTTCTTGAGTTGTCTATATATTTTAGAGATCAGTACTCTGTCATTTGTAGGGTTGGTAAAAACTCTTTTACTATTCTGTGGGCTGTCATTTTGTCTTATCAACTGTTTCCTTGGCTTTACAGAAGCTTCTCAGTTTCAGGAGGCCACATTTATTGATTGTTGTTCTTAGGGTCTGTGCCACTGGTGTTATATTTAGAAAGTGGTCACCTGTGCCAATGCCACTTTATTTTCTATCGCGTTCAGTGTGGCTGGGTTTATGTTGAGGTCTTTCATTCACTTGGATTTGAGTTTTGTGCAGGGTGATAGATTTGAATCTATTTGCATTTTTCTACACTCTACCATCCACTTATGTATGCCAACAACATTTCTTGAAGAAACTACTGTTTTTCGTTTAATATTTTAGGCCTCTTTGTCAAAGATCAGGTGTTCATAGGTATGTGGGATAATGTCTGAGTTTTCAGTTTGATTCCATTGATCCACAAGTCAGTTTTTATGCCAGTACCAGGCTATTTTTATTACTGTAGCTCTATAGTATAACTTAAAGTCGCAGACGATGATGCCTCCTGAGGTTCTTTTGTTGAGCAAAATTGTTTTAGAAATCTTGGCTTTCCTGATATTCCAAATGAAAATGAGTATTGTTCTTTCAATGTCTGTTAAAAATTGTGTTAGGATTTTGATAGGAATTGCATTGAATCTGTAGGATGCTTTAAATGGTAAGATTGCCATTTTCACTATGTTGATCCTACCCATCCAGGAGCATGGGAGATCTTTCCGATTTTGATATGTCTTCAATTTCTTTCTTCAGTGATTTAAAGTTTTTGTCAAATAGATCTGTTACTTCTTTGGCTATAGTTACTCCAAGGTATTTAATGCTATTTGAAGCTATTATAAAGGGTGATGTTTTCCTTATTTCTTTTTTAGCACCTTTATGTAAACAAAGTGTATAGAAAGACTGCTGATTTCTTTGAGTTAATCTTGTATCCTACTACATTGCTCAAAGTGTTTATTAGGTGTAGAAATTTCCTGGTAACGTTTTGTTTGTCACTTATGTATACAATCATATCATCTGCAAATAGACATAGTTTTACTTCTTTTTCTCCAATTTATATCTGCTTATTCTTCTTTTTCTCTCTTATTGCTTTAGCTAAAACTATGAGAAATATATTGAATAGATAAAGGAAGAGGAGACAGCCTTGTCTAGTTCTTGATTTTAGTGGAATTGTATTGAATATTTCTCCATTTAGTTTGATGTTAGCTCTCAGCTTCTTGTAAATCATCTTTATTATATTTAGATATTTTCCCTGTATTCCTGATCTCCTCAGAACTTTTATGATGATTGAGTGTTGGATTTTGTTAAAGGCTTTTTCAGCATATAAGGATATGAACATGTGGAATTTTCCTTCAGTTTGTTTATATGATGGATGACATTTACAGTTTTTGGATGTTGAACCATCCCTGCATTTCTGGGATGAAGCCTACTTGATCATGTGTATGATATTTTTTATATGTTGTTGTATTCAGTTTGCCAGAATTTTATTGAGAATTTTTGCAGCAATATTCATGAGAAAAATTGATCTGTTATTTTCTTTCTTTGTTGTATCTTTGAGTGGCTTGGGTATTAGCTTTATTGTGGCCTCATAAGAAGGGTTTGGCAATATTTCTTCAATTTCTACTGTATGGAACAATTTGAGGAGCATTGGTATTAGTTCTTTTTTGAATGTCTGGTAGAATTCTACAATGAAAACATCTGGACCTTGGCTTTTTTTACTTGGGAGGCTTTTAATGACAGCTTTAATTTCCTTAATGGTTATAGGTTTGTTTAGGTCTTTAATCTGGTCTTAATTTAATTTTGGTAAGTGGTACCTGTCCAGAAAACTGTATATTTCTTCTAGGTTTCCTTTTTTGTGAGTGTAGATTTTCAAAGTGTGACCACATAATTCTCTGAATTTCCTGGGGGTCTGTTGTTATGTCTCCATTTTCATTTCTGATTTTGTTGATTTAGATATTCTCTCTCTGCTTTTTGGTTAATTTGGATAAGGGTTTATCTATCTTGTTGACTTTCTCAAAGAACCAACTTGGTGATTCATTGAATCTTTGTATTATTCTTTTTGTTTTGATTGTATTTATTTCAGCTGTGAGTTTGATTATTTCCTGTAATCTATTCTTTCTAGGTAAGTTTGCTTCTAATTGTTCTAAGGCTTTCAGCTGTGCTGTTAGTTCTCTAGTGTAGGATTCCTCTAGGTTTTTTATATAGGCATCTAGTGCTATGAAATTTACTCTTAAGACAGCTTTTATTGAATCTCATAAGTTTGGGTATTTTGTGGATTTATTTTCATTAAATTCTAGTAAGTTTTTGATTTTTGTCTTAATTTGTTCCTTGAACCAGAGGTGGTTCAGTTCAGTGATGTTTAGTTTCCATGAGTTGGTAGGCTTTCTGTGATTTTTGATGTTGTTGAACTCTAACTTTAGACCATGGTGGTCTGATATGACACAAAGTGGTACTTCCATTGTTTTGTATCTATTGATATTTGTTTTATGTCCCATTATGTGGTCAATTTTAGAGAAAGTTCAATGAGAAATACGTATAATCCTTTGTGTTTGGGTGAAAGCTTCTGAAAATATCTATTAATTCCATTTGTGTCATGACTTCTTTTAGACCCCTCATTTCTCTTGAGTCTCTGTCTGGTTGACTCATGCAAGGATAAAAGTGTAGTATTGAAGTCTCCCTCTATTAGAGTGTGATATTTGATGTGACGTTTAAATTCTAGTTGTGTTTCTTTTACATATGTATGTGCCCTTATATTAGGGACATAAATATTCAGGATTGAAATCTCATCTTGAACAATTTTTTCTAAAATGAATAAGTAATGTCCATCTTGGTCTTTTTTGATTGATTTTAATTTGAAGTGTATTTTGTTAGATATTAGGATGGCAACACCATCTTGTTTCTTGGGGCCATTTGATTGGAAAATCTTATCTCAACCCTTTACTCTGAGCCTGTGTCTGTCTTTGAAGTTGAGGTATGTTTCTTGTACGCAGTAGAAGGATGGCTTCTGATTTTGTTCCCATCATGTTAGGGTGTGTTTTTTTATAGGTGAATTGAGTCCATTGATATTAAGAGATATTAATGACCACTTATTGTTATTTCCTGTTATTTTTGGTGGTATCTTGTGTGTATTTCCTTTCTTTGTGCTTTTATTCTGTAGGATTATCAAATATTTGTGGTTTCATGGATGTATCTTGGATCCTTTTGTTGGAGTTTTCTCTCTAATGCTTTCTGTAATGCCGGATTTGTGGATAGGTGTTGTTTAAATCTGATTTTGTCATGAAATATCTTGCTTACTCTATCTATGATGATTAATAATTTTGCTGGGTCTTGTAGTCTGGGTTGGAAGTCATGCTCTTTTTTTAATTATAAATAAAGTCACATTTTCTATCTGTGTATATCCTTATTCATGGTCCTTTCCCCCTCACACCCCCTCAGGTCACTCTCTCTTCTCCACATTTCCCCATCTCCTCCCCAGCATGAGCAGGAGGTCCCAAGGTCCCAATGTCCCATTGTCCCAATTACCAATAACAGCCATGCTCTTTTAGTGCCTGTATCGCTTCTCCTAGGACATTCTTACTTTCATTGTTTCAGTTGAATAGTCAGGTGTTATTCTGATTGGTCTGCCTTTTTAGGTGATTTGGCCTTTTTTATTTGAAGCTCTTAGCATTTTTTCTTTGTTCTGTAAGTTAGTGGCTTGATTATTCTGTGGCGAGCAGACTTTTGGGGGGGTCTAATCTATTTAGTGTTCTGTAAGCTTCTTGTATCTTTATCAGTATTTTCTTCTTTAGGATGAGAAAGTTTTATTCTATAATTTTATTGAATATATTATCTGTGCCCTTGAGCTGGTGTTCTTCTCTTTCTTCTATTCCTATTATTTTCAATTTGGTCTTTTCATGATGTATCAAATTTTCTGAGTATTTTGTGTTATGGCTTTTTTGTTTTTAGTGTTTTCTTGAGTGTTGTATCTTTTTTCACTATTGAGTGTTCCACTCCAGAGATCCTCTCTTTCATCTCTTGGATTCTGTTGGTTATGCTTGATCTGTAGTTCCAGTTCTTTTCAGATTTTGTATTTTCACCTCATTTTGTGCCTTCTTTATTGCTTCTATTTCAACTTTTAGTTCCTGGAATTTTTTTTTTTAATTTATTGTTTTCCTTGTTCTTGCTTTGTTTTGTTTTGTTTCAATTATTTGTTTATCACTTCCAATTTTTTGTTTATTTTCATCTATTTCTTTAAGGGAATTTTTTATATTCTCTTTTAAGGCTTCTATAATCTTCATAAAGTTATTTTTGATGTTATTTCCTTCTGTTTCCTTTTTATTGCTCTGTTCAGGTCTTGGTGTTATAGAACCACCAGCTTCTTCTGGTGTTGCCTTGTTGTTCTTTATATTGTTATATGTATTCTTGCAATGGAGTCTGCTCATGGCTTCATTGGTTCACTCTTAGTCATCTCCTAGTTAGTTGTGGCTAGGGGGCTTGTGTATCCTGTCAGCTCTGAACATGGGGTCTGCATCATTTCCAACTCTGCTCTGGACTCTATGATAATGCAGCTCACCCTGGATGTAGGACCTGGCAATGGTAGGTCCCTTCTGCTATGTGACTGTAGTGATGCTGGGTAATGTCCTTCCCAGCTTTAGCCTAGGGCATGACTCCTAAATGCCAGCATGAGGTCAGAGCAGTGGGTGTGACCCTGGCCTTGGAGATGAATTCTCTATGTGGCCCAGGAACTGGAATTTGTTCACCTCTGAGTCTGCTATAGACACAGGGTCTGCATTTCAAAGGCGTCCATTTTTAATTTATTTATAAAATAAAGTCCTCCCCGTCATATATCCCTTTGTTCTCCCTTCCTTCCCCATCCCAATTTCTCCAGGTCAGCCTTCAGCCTTTCCTTTTCCCCTCCTCCATCCCTCCCCCAAAACAGCAAGAAGTCTCAAGATGGATCAGCTCAGCATCCACTCCAGGTAGGTCAGATTTCCTCTTTTGATGGCTGAATTATCACTGTATGATCCTGTGGTGTGCAGTAATTATGATGGCTACTTTTGCCAGCTTGACACCATCTGGAATTTTTAGGGTCTCAATAAGGAATTTTCTAAATCAAGTTGGTCTATGGGCCACACTTTATGAGGCTATTTTTTATTACTTAAAAAGTTTATTTTTCTATATCTACCATTGCTCCCTCTCCCTTTCCTCCTCCCAGTCCTCCCTTAGCCTCCCCTCCCCTGTGCACCCCATTCATTCCCCAAGGAGCACAAAGAATCACAAGGTAAGTCAGTTTGATCTGATATATTCCGTTTAGTTAGGACTGAGTTCCTTCTCCCAGTATCAAGGCTAAGTTAGATGTTCCTCTGTAGGGAATGGGCGCTGAGATGTCAGATCATGCACCAGGAATATGTTCTGGTGATACTGCAAGTGCCTCTCTCTAACGATTTAAGACAGGATAGACATCTGAATTCACAAAATCATGGGCACAGATAAAAGAAAGTGTTTTGAGAATGAGCTTTTGGGACAACTTCACATTGATATTGCTCTGATTACAAATTTGTTTTTTATCAAATTCACATTACTTGTAGTGTTGCTAGCAAAAGAATCTGGGTCATGGCATTTGGCATTTAGAACGCTTTCCTGTATTTTTATTTCCTTTCATCTGGAAATCTCTTTCTTAAATTGGCCATTAAACTGACCTAATGACATGATTCAAGTATAAGTACAAAAGTCATTTCTGGGGCATAAGAAACCAAACTCCCCTTTCCTTGGGTATCCCATGGTCCTTCCATGTAGAAACAAAACCCCACAAGTGCCACCACATGCTGCTTGTGTGCATGTGAAAACATGAAAGCATGCCATCTTTTTCATTTAGGGCAGCGTGGACCATGCTGATGAGGTTGCATCCCCCCAAATGCATTAGACTCTAAAATGGCTTCTTGGGGCTGGAGAGATGGCTCAGAGGTTAAGAGCACTGACTGTTCTTCCAGAGGACCTGAGTTCAATTCCCAGCAAAACCACATGGTGGCTCACAACCATCTATGATGAGGTCTGGTGCCCTCTTCTGTAAAACTGTATGCATAATAAATAAATAAATCTTTAAAATGGCTTCTTCCTGAAGGAATTACAGGAAGAGAGGGCTGTACGTACTCTATCATTTCCATCAAAAGACAACAGAGGCTTAGAACAGCACTTTCATGGGAAATGCTTTCTCTGAAAGATGGTTTTTAAATTCCTATCTTTGTTACACTGACGAGTAATTAAGAATTCTTGCTGCCATTGCAGAGCACGCGGCTATTGTTCCCAACACCCACATCAGGTGACTTACAACCTGTAACTTACACTCAAAGAATATCTATGATGTTTTTTTCTGATTTTTCTAAAAATTTTCTGATTTCTGAAAAATTTCTGATTTTTCCATAAAAGATGTCAAGGGAGAAGTTCTTAAATGAATAGGTATGGACTCTCTTCTGTCCTGAATTTGCCAAACTTCCTCATAAGAACACTGTTCTTTTTAACTTTTCCATCTGAGGTTTGTGAGAACTGTGATCTTATCATTTCACCATAAGAACTAGCACTTTCATGTTTAAAATCTGTTGATTTTTACTATGGAGGTTTAGAGGTTATTTTTTCTCTCCCAAATTCTTATCAGATTTATATGTAAACTTGGTTATAGTTTTTTTTTTCTTTGATTATAAGAGACAATGCACCATGCAGGGCATATCTAAGCAAGTGATTACTTCAGAGAAATGTTCCCTTATCTTTCCTGAAATTAGGTTCATAGCAAATGAGACCTTTTTCTTCTTCTGGATTTAAAGACATGAGCTTCCATGAACCTTTCAGCCACAAGGAAGTGAGACCAGGGCTTGGCCATGACTTGGTCTCTGTCTGAACCTCCCAATGAGAATATAGTCCAGTTTCAGACTGAGGAAAACACCCAGCTGTGCTGTGCCCTGTCTTTTGATTGATAAGACTGTGAGACACACAATAGATGCTATTTTAAGTTTCTGCATTTCTGATGATTTGTTATATTATGATAGAAAACAAAACCAAACTGTTTTCCTTGAAGGCCACAGTGGTGGGAAGAGGGATTCCTTTTCACATAAATGCCAAAATAGCAGTTCCCTACCCTGCCTGCCATCAATCTGTGTATTGCCTTTCTAACATATCATATTCAGTCTGAATAATTGGTATATTCCCTTTACTTTTTTCCATATCAATTTTGAAAATATATTATCAATACATATATTATATATAATGGGTTTTTATTAAATCCATTCCCTCTATTTTCTTCTCTGTTCTCACACTACTTTCCTCATCCAAATTGTGCTCTTTTTTTTTTTTTAAAAAAAAAAAACATTTTAAAATGTTTAGAAAAATCTCCTGAACTCATTTTTAGCTTCCTAGATGAACATGAGTGTAGAGCCAGTTTTTGGAGGGTGGGCAACATCTCAGCGCCCTCATTGCTACCTCCACAACCATTGATTGCAGATATATCTTCAGACAGGGCTAAAACTACATTAGTTTCTCCCATTAGCTTCTATTTGGAATGGTTTGTTGTTGGGCAAGTCCTATGCATGTATTAGCAGCTGCTGTGTGCAACTGCATTGTTATGTCTGGCCAATACTGTTTTGCTATAGACAACCATTCCCTCTCATTCTTACATTTTTGCCCCCACTTCCTTGATGATCCTCAAACTTTGGAAAATAACTGTGATATGAATGTCTCACTTGGGGCTGAATAATATGATATCACTTATTCTCTGCTTATTGAAACATTTCTGATAAGGGTTGACAGATTCACTGATCTATGGGTATAATGATGAGAACTTAATGGGACAGTTTACTGCTATGATTCTCCCTTAGGAACTATGACCTAGGAGATGTGGATATTTGGCCCAGGTGATGGTAATAATTATGAGTTCTGTCATGTAGATCATGCTTTATATCCATTCAGAGACTGGTTGGTTATTTCTATAATACTCATTCACTATTGCACATTTAAATCTCAGGATAATGATAAAAATACTAAAGGAAGTTAGCAACAAGATGATTCCTGATGACATACTGCTATATATAGATTGTATGCCTTGCTCATCCATTCTTACAAGATGAGGATTTAATACAGAAACCTAGAACTGGACAATATGCATAGAGTGAGAGACCTGGGAACACCCAGTTCTAAATGGGATGCTTTAGTAAAAACCTTCTTTTCAAGGCTCAGTGATAGAGGAGCTAGAAAGATTGTAAGAGCCAGAGAAGATAAATGAGCTCCAGAAAGCAGCCTATTAAATATAACATCACTGATGTACATATAAATCAGTCTGTGGCAGTACACAAGACCTGCACAGATTTAAACCATATGGAGTTCTAGTCCAAACAGGAGGATGTGGACATATCCAATGTTACATCCTCTAACTGAACAAACTCATTTTTTTTTGGTGTGTGGGATTTTTGGATTTTTTCTTTCTGTTGGTTTGTTTTGTTTTGGCATGCTTTGTTTTACTTTTTTTGTTTTGATTTTTTAAGAGGTAGAGAAAATATGGAGTTCAGTGGGTAGAGAAGTGGTGAGGATCTAGGAAGAGCTGGCGGTGTAGAAGACATGTTTAAAATATATTATATAAGAATTGTAAATAAAAAAGAAAAATACAGAAGGAAGTTTGAAGTAATATTCCCTTTGATTAAAATTAATATGTATTCTCATGAATCTTACACTTCCTTGTGATTCTATTTCTCTTCTCATTTTAATTCCATGAAGCGAGTCATTTCACAGCCACACTCAAGTGGATCCCACATCTTTCATCTGAATAGTACACAATGTCTGACTTGTCCTTTGTGCTGTTTGCTCCTGGTGTTTGCATGAGTTATTCTGTACTTGCCTATTTCATGTTTATTTTAGCTTGTACTTCCACATTTATTCCTGGTCAGGACTGCTTTTGATCCTCCATTGCTGCATCTTCCCCCTTCAACAGCATACAAGTAACTGCTTCAGTTTCCCTTAAGAGAAAATACTTTACAAGTTTCTATATTATGTTTTTCAAGTTTCAAATGAAAACAAATGTGGGGTTTTGTTCTCTTTTTTTGTGGGGTTCATATTTGTTTTCCTTGAGTGAACAAGCAAATTTTAACATTTGAGGCTGATGAAATGTTTCATCGCTGAATACAGATCACATATAATTGTCTCATCTATGTTGAAGGACTGAGGGGTTAGTTCTTACAGGCTATGAGTAAGCATGAGGACCCATCCCAGGAAATGAGCAATGCTTTGTTTTGAGCAAGAGTATTGTACAGAAAAATCTAGTGTGGTAGGCCAGTGGATTTATCTACTCTGCTGCAGAATACATGGCTACAAATACATGAAATCCTTCCTTCAGGTAGATCTTTGTTCCGGAGCATTAAACAGACTCCAGCATCTGTACCATTTCTACAAATCTTGGATTCAGAATATATTACATGAGAACACAGTAAAAATTGTAACTGGAACTTTCTCTCAGCACTGCCTGGGCCTGTAGTCACTTAAAAAATTATTATTCAGAGGATAATGTTAATTACAAATTATTTGGTCTATGGCTCAGTATTTGTGCTACCTAGCACATGCAACTTGACTCAGTCTATTTATAATCTGTTTTGCCATGTTCCTTGTGGTTTACCAGTGTTTGATTATATTTTACTCCCCTGTCAGCTGGACAGGAAAGAAAGGTCACACCTCTTTTTTTGGCATGGTCAGACACCAGGACAGCCTGGTGTTGTGGGATTATGTTCTGGTACATTGTATATATTTGTCCCTGCTATTGGTTTAATAAAACACTGATTGGCCAGAGGGCAGACAGGGAGTGTGGGCAGGGCTACCAGACTAAGAAAACTCTGGGAAGAGGAAGAGCCAGAGAGAGAGAAAGAGAAAGGGAGGGAGGGAGGGAGGGAGGGAGGGAGGGAGAGAGAGAGAGAGAGAGAGAGAGAGAGAGAGAGAGAGAGAGAGAGAGCGCAACAGATTCAGAGGAAAAAAGTCAAAATGCTGCTCTCAGAAAAGGTACAAAGCTGTATGGCTAAACAAGATAAAAATCATGAGTTAGTTTAAGAATTAAGAGTTAGCAAGCTATAAGACTGAGCCATAAGACAATCAATGTGAAATTAATATAAAACTTCTGTGTGATTAATTAGGGCTAAATAGCAACAGGGGTGTGAGTAGGTCCAAACCTCAGGGCAAGACCAGAAAGGGCGGGCCAGAAACTTATTACAGCCTGGTGCTTATGCTCTTAGATAAATTGAAAATTGACTTTAACTGTTTACTTGCTTCTGTTTCTCATGTATCTCTCCAATTCATATCATAATAAATTACCATTACCCACTGAATAGACTCACATGGATTGATGCTACATGTGATGTTCCAACATGGTTTAGGTGCATCCACTTAAAGCCTGAGAAAGCGTAGAAGGGGTTTCTAGTGACAGAAGAACAGAATCAAGCATGGCTTCTTGGTAGCAGCTCCTTTAAGAGAGGCTTTCTTTCAGGAAATCCAAGCAGCTCTGTTAAGAGGCCCTGCTATAAGCACTTAAATCAAATAGTGTTTATGAGCAGCAAGTGGTGGTACTTTACTCTATGGTAGTATAGATGCTAAAATTCCCCAGAGTGGGTGGTAAACATGGTCCTGCCAGTACTTCTGCCTAAAGCTAAGCTTTCACAAACCAAGGAGCTTGGAAGTTCAGCTTCCAAAGCCAAGGTTTAAATCTTAGCCACCCTACTTAGCAGATTAAAAAGTTATGTGGTCAGAAAAAGATAAAAGATAAAGATATACAGTACAGACAGACTCAGAAGAAAAAAGCAACCCTAAACAGTTCACAGTATGTTTAAAAATGTGTAGGCTTGAGAGAGAAAAGAAAAAGGACAGAAAAATTCCTTTAAAAAGAGAGTAAAATAAAATAATCCACATATAGATAAAATATACATAGAAAGTCTAGATACTATATGTTATTGTGTTGTCTTTGAGTTTTTTGACTGCAGAGAAAGCAGTTAGAGTTGCTAAAAGACATTTGATTATAAATGCTGTAGATTAAACCAACCTATATATTTTAAAGTTATTTTGACTTCAGAATAAGTCAAAAGATAAGTTATGTTGGAGGAAAGATTTTGTTTTGTAGAGGGGGCAGTATAAGAATGTCTTACTAATAAAAAGGTACCATGATTTGTGGCTAAACACAGTGAAGTATTATGGGTTAATTTAAGTGTAAGAACCAGTTAGTAATATGGCACAGAATATTAAGCCTCTGAGTCAGTTATTTGAAAAGTGGCTGCTAGGTATTATAGAACTGGCAGACAGGAGAGAAACATCTCTTTATAAAAGATTTTTGGATATTTCTTGAACTTGGGCCTAGCAATGGTTTGGTGTTCTGTCCATTAATATTATAGAAAATACTTTTATTTGTGATGATGAAATTGTTTTGTCTAAGATTTCTTTTATCAAAGCTTTTTCATTCTTTTACTTGATGCATATTTAATGAATAATTATGACATCACAGATAATGTACAGAAGTATATGGGTGAGTACAAAGACAAATAAAGTTTCCTTCATAGTATATAGGCAGAGCCTCTCAGGTAGCAAAGGGAGGCTTACTGTGAAGGTGAAGATGTTGAGCTAGGTGGATGCACAACTGTTTGAGACATAAGAATGATCTCTAAGAAACTCAATTAGAACCATGTTTATAGAACACAGGACTATAGTAAGCCTCTCTAGTCATTTTTGTGCATGACAATATTTGAGAATATTATTACTTGGTTTCAAAATAATGTTGCTAATAAAAACTATTAAGCATTTGTTTTAAGTTTCTTCCTTATAAGTTAAAAAATTATCTTAAAAGAAGAAACCATAGGCTCCTCAATTGTTTTTATTAATCAAAATTAGCATACTGAGTGTAATTAGAATCCCTGTGCATTTATAATTCTCTTGTAAGTTTAAACCTTTTAATATGGTCATTTATAATTATACTTCAAATTAATGAAGAACCATTGACCCTATGAAATCAAGTTCTCAAATTGACCTACAGTAGTGAGTTCTTAATAAAGATATATTACTGACATCTCTGGTTATTACTTTGAGCTAATAATATTCTAGGTTAGATGATGTTGGAAAATATATATAATTAATAGCTCTGTTCTTAAAGCACAATCCATTAATAAATAATGTAGAAATAATTGATTTTTCTACCACAAATAAGGAAAATATAAAAAATATAAACACACATTTTATATAACATATAATACTATATATAGTATTCATCTTTTCAATGTAATTTAATCACATGAAATTAATAATTTAACTTAGAATTCTATTTCATTATTAGTTATAAGACTTTTTAATATTTAATAGATATTCTGTTTTTATGTGGTAACATGTAATTAGAGACAAAATTACTTACAACTAAGTGTTCTATCTTATATGGCATCATTGAATTATAGGAGGAGATGGTTGGTTGTTTACAAGCTCAATAATTGTATTCATTGCTAGAGTAAAAATGGAAGAACTTGGATTTGGATATGTTCTAGATGTCAGCATCTGTTAAACTGCTGTTAAATTTCCTTTAAAATGCTACTACTCAATAACCCAATGCATATAAATATCTACTATGGACAAAAATAATTACTTCAAAAAGTGCCTAAAACTTTCCAGGTCAGCAAGGTATTATTTAATGAAGTATATCTGATTATTATGGTTTCATATAAAAGTAATTTTAATGTAAAAGTAAATATTTAGTAATTTCTTTTATTTTTGATCATGCTTTTTGTGTCACATTCTATTTCATTTTTTAAATTTCATTTTTATTTTTTTTGCATGTGTTAGTCATACAAATAATGGATTTTATTATGATGTTGTCATACATGTATATATTTGAGATCTGACTATATTCATGCTTGTTACTCTCTCCTGAGAAATAATAAAAATATTCAAAAGTTATGATGGCACAGCTGGTATCATGGAGAACACTTTTAATCTTGGTACTTGGATGTGAGGCAGAGCCAGAAATAGGCAAATCTCTGTGAGTTCCAGGCTAGCCAGGACTCAACACAAAGCCTGTCACAAAAGATGTATGATGTAAGTAGAAACAACTGTATCTATTAATAATTAAGTTTACTATTTCTGTTACAGTTCTATTTTTATACCAATTTTTTTAAAAAAACTCACTATATTTAACATCTAAATTTCAATTCTTTTTCTATATCTTTTTGATATCTTATTTAATATGAGTTTAATTTATTTTGATTTTGACCTAACTGCTGAGTGAAATATTCCTGAGAAATGGAAGGAGATATAGTATATACACTCTATATACCATTCTTTTCATCTACTTTTGCTCTAAAGCACCCAGGTTAGAGAAATTTGGCCTGTGCTAACTAGCAAATTAATATTGGCCAGCAGAGGGCTCTCATAACCCTTCAAACTAAGTATCAAACTACAAGTGGAGCTATTAGAAAGTTCACTATTGAGTGAGAAGTATTGCAATTTATGGTACAGATCTAATGGTTGGAAAATCTCTAAAACCACTTTGTTCTTATGCAAAAACACTTTTAGTAAACGTACTTACACTATTTAATTAAAATAAAGTAATTAAATTGTGTGGTTGATTTTATCTTTGTTTCTGTGAACTATGGTAGTTACTATACGTAATGATTGTTATTCTCTATTTTAAGTATTGATGTAAGTATAAGTGAATCTGCATTTATATTCTATAATTTATAAACAAATGATATGAAGTAGAACTGATGTAATTAGAGGAATGTATTATATATTTTTCAGTCTCAAGTAAGTCATAGAAGAAATCCTTTATTATAATGCTAGGATTATTTTGCAATCCCCAGATTATTTTTGGGAGAGGAGGTTTGGCATTCAAGTTCATAAGACAAGAGTGTAAACTTTTCTTGTGTGGGCATCTTGATCATAAGATGCCACAAATTAAGATCTACACTAGAGATCAATAGCAACTTTGCTTTTGAGGCTCTTCTCACAGGCTCTTGATGAGATAATATAGTCTTAGTTACAAACAAACAAACAAAAACAAGCAAACAAGCAAAAAATAGCGAAGGCATCTGCCATTTGTTTTTTTGTTTGTTTTGTTTTTTTTTAATGGATGAAATTTTGGTTGACCTTGGCCACACTGGTACCTTTTGTAGTGTTTCATACATGGTGTAATTCTACGATGATGAAGAGAGGCATCACAGCAAAGAGAAATATACATATCTGAAAACAAGATTCTTTAGGAACACTTAAAATTCAGGTGAGACTCCTCTAATGAATCATATGATTGATCTCTGAGATGAGCTTAAGCTGAATTTTTTTACTTTATTATTGCAATTGAAAATTATATTTAGCTATTCTATCTTTTCAAATTTCCTTTCTTCTAAAATATATTATTATTTATGCACTTAAATGTGTGCCAGGGAGAATAGCAACATGGAGGGCTCTATTAACTCAATTATACACCTACACCCAGATGTTGCCTTCTTGACTATAAGACTGAGATATTGTATTATAGGAGAAAATAAAACACCCTATTCTCCCTTTTCTCTGTTATGCTCTTCTGGTTTGAAAATTACTAATTGTGCTTTACTTTAGAGAAAGAAAATAGAATTAGAGTAGATTTCCATGTATCTTGTATTCATCAAAGTCATTTTAAAGCAATATTTGAATTCTATTTTAAACTGTCATTTCACATGGTGTTTCTCTTGCAGGCTTCCCATGTTTCAAATTCTCTTCTTGCCCAACTGCTGTTTACTGTTCATTAGACAATAATGATTAAGAACATACTCTGGTACTTCACTTTACAATATCATAATAAATAGACACATAAAAATAAAATCATACTTAGTAGTTGGTTTTTGCATTCAAATTGTTTTTGTTTATCCATAGTCACATGGGAAAAAAGCCTAGTCCATTTTCTCTGTGATTCCCTGGAATTTTAATGTGCATGTGTTTACCAAGAAATGAATTACATTTCTATACAAAGAAAATACAAAGCATTTCCATTCTCAACAACAGTGCTTTTAAAGATGATGTCTAAGGTCTAGTTCAAAACATGCATAGTGACATAAACAATTAAAAAACACTTTTAATAGTGACTAGATATATACCATATCACAAATTACATTTTATTTTATGCTTCTTGTAGAAGTCTTCAAAAATCTGGGGATGGAGTTATATCTTAGCAGGTAAGATATAAGTGCATATTGTTCTTGCAGAGGTTCTCTGTTGGGTTCCCAAAACTCTCTGTAACATCAGATCCAGGAGATCTAATGCCCTCTTCTCATTTTTATGCAATACACACAGAGACATACACACATAATTTAAAATTAAAAATAAATGAAAAAGATCTTCATAATAAAAAATTATGGAGTGGATAAATTTCATTCTGGGAAATATTTTCTGATTTTCACACTAAAGCTTTTATTAAAGCTTATATATATAAGCTTTTCATAATAAAGCTTACATTATGTAGGACTAACACTCTAAAAATATTATAATAGGTAGTCCCAAATAATTTCATGCAAAGTGACATACAACCACCAAGCTTTCTGGTTGAACTTTGGACATACATATGGCATGGATAACATATGAAGGTTTCTCTGTGTATAAGGTATTATGTGTTCATTCAGGGTTGTTTTAGTTATATGTTACAATATCTGAAATACTTTCTTTCTCTAATATCATAAATCACAAGAGATTGTAGGGTCTAGTATTTTGGATTCAGGCAGAGATTAGAGAAGGCTCTGTCGTAGGTCTCTATGTTTTATGCCAGCCAACCTTACTAACTAACACATAGGTTTTATGATGGAGAACTGCTCTTCTGGTCTCCATATAGCTCTGCCCTTCTACTAATCTGACCTGAGAAAATATTTCTGCTAAACATTCACTTTACAAAGAACCATGTAGCCATGTCTTTGGTCTTGAATAGTTTTATTGGGCAAACAGGATTTGTCTCTGTCTTCCCTAAGTGCTGTTGTCATCTTTCAAAGCAGTATGAATCATGAATAAAATTGTACCCACTGGTGCCAACTCCAATGTGTCACTTTAACTTTGTTAGTGTTATCTTGCTTGACATTCGGAACCTCTCCTTAATTATTGATTTGGATTAATTACTTTATTAAAGTGAACATGTGAAGCAAATTTAAGGGAAGAAAAACTTTATTGATCAGTACCAATACTCAATGTATCTTTCCAGTTTGCTTAACTGAAGGATTACCAGGCTTTGTATAAATTTGCCTTACTTTACAAAGTCCAAGTCAAGTAATAGTGGCATTTATAGTGCTATTGACATAGTTAATATATGTTATATAATACACAGATACAAGTATTACCTACTATCTTTTGTCTTTTAAAATTTGTTTTGTTTTTTTTCCACTATTAAGGATTGGACCAAGAACCTTATACATTTTAGACAAGCATTTTAACACCAAGTTACATCCTTAGCCTTAAAACTGGCTTTTGTAAACCAATAGTCTTATAAGAGTTTTGCTATTTGATTTGCATTTTATAAATAAGAGAGGCTGCTCAAATAATTTGCCTTAATTTACTTAGCTTGTAATCTCCAGTTAAGTTTTGTAGGAAATGCTTAATCACTATGCCAAGTCATGTGAATTGAAAGTAGTTATTAGTTCAAGTCATTGAAACCGGTGAGTCTAAATATGCATACATACACTCACATGCACACATGCTCACATATAGTACAATATCTCATTTTCTAGTTGGTATTAAACTGATTAAAGTAAGATGAGTGTTATGTACTCAAAACAAGTGTTTAGGTTCATAATGGAAAAATAGAAGAAGCTTGGAAACATTTTGGAAACAAATTATATGAGAGGGATTTGAAAAGAAGTTACCAGGACTCCATCCAAAGGTTTTGAGGAGTTAGAGACAGGGCATTGTGCTAATCTGATCATTTTCTAACCTAAGACTGCTTAGAACTAAGGGTGGTGGGAATATTCTTAATTATAATGCACAGGATGAAAGCACTCAAAATGAAGATTCAGCAAATAAGTAATTAAACTTTTAATTTTTATTATATTAATTAATTTAACCTCAACAAACAATACATTAATAATTGTTTTATTATGCAGTATAGAGTACTTTCTCTATCTCTAAATTAAAAAAAAAAGAAGTACAAGTTTTGGGATAAGACATATGAATGTTCAATTCTTGTTAATATCAATCTGGGTACACATTGAATTTTCTTTTCCTAAATGCAAAGAGTAAATAATGTCAGCTCCTTTATTTGGTTGCTTATTTTAGGATTAATGGGACACATGTGAGTAGGTACTTCTGGATATTTTTAGGATAAATGAGACAATCTATGAAAAGCATCTACAAGAGAACCTGCTGTAAGTGATGATCTGTTGATGAGGATAATGGTTATGATGATGGTGATACTGATTTAGCAAATAGGATGCAGGGGAGACTTGATTTCCACACCACTGTTGCATGTGTACTATTTCTGTTTATTCACTGCTGTAGTAATACTTCACAGGCTGATACTAAATTCACAAATATAGACCATAGTCTGTGTCACAAGGCATTGGCTTGTGTGTGTGTGTGTGATTATTGTGTACTGAATTTAACAATTAAGCTTATATTGCTTAATGATGAAATCAAAACTCAGTGAAAGAAGATTTTGCTAAAGTTTACCCAGAATTTATACCCAAGTCTCACTATTTTCTGCATAAATTCTACATTAATAATATGAAAAACACACATAAAATAATTTCAGCACTTTGTTGTGGAACTTCATTACAACATTTTGTTATCAAATAAGCCAATGATATGTTAGATTCAGTGCTTGACTAACATGATAATTTTTTTATTTTTTAAATTTAGATTTATTTTATTTTATATGCATAAGTGTTTTTGCTTGCATGTAAGTTTTTTTTTATTGTGAATAAAGTCTCATTTTTTATCCCTGTATCCCCTTGTTCAAGCTCCCTTCCCCCTCCCGCCACTCCCAGTCACTCTCTCTTCTCCCCATCTCCTTATCTCCTCCCCAGCAAGGGTAGGAGGTCCCAAGATCCCAAGGTGGCTTACTTAGCTCAGCATCCACTCCAGGCAAATCTGCTTTCCTCATCCCAACATCAAAACTGGGTCAGGTGTTCCTCTGGAGGAAATGAGTTCCAAGGTGCCAGCCAGTCCAAGGTCTTTCAGATCCAAAGCTGTTCAGTGGTTATGGTTTACAGTTTGGGTATGCTTTGCATTTTGTTTAAAGTTCACTAATGAGTAAGTACATCCTCTGTTTATCTTTTTGAGTTTGTGATACCTAGCTCAGGAGGATATTCTTCAGATCCATCCATTTGCCTGCAACTTTTAGGATATCATTTTTTCTTACTGCTGAGTATGACTCCATTGTGTAGATGTACCACAGTTTGTTAATCCATTCTTCAGCTGAGGATTATGCAAATGTTGCCTTCTTTTTTTTCACTCCTGTGAGTAGCATTTCTAATAGAGCAGCACTTATCTTGTTTGTGCAGTTGGAAAAATTCAGACCAAGTTCTTGAAATGGGAGCAATAGTAGTGAGTTATAGACAAATTCAGTGTTCATTGTCGATAATAATGGAAGAAATAATTTTACTGTTAGGAAATATACCACCTACTCTACGAACTTTCATCTTTCATTGCTGAGGTTATTCCATGGAAGTAAGGGTACCTAATCACGGACATAAGCAAAGTGGGTAGAAGATACTTGCAGATGCTAAGAACTTTGCTTTTTTCATAGAAAGAAACAAAACAAAGAACACTTGTGTTGAGCAAGATGAAGGAGAAAGCCAATGAAATCAAGTTAGCAATGTTCAGAGTTACTAAGGTAACAGTCTCCCAAAAGCCAATCAGAAGACTTCCCAACATCTGGGGAAATCATTCAGAAGTCTTTTTTTTTTTTTCTTTTTCTTTTCTTTTTCTTTTTCTTTTTTCTTTTTGTCAGTGGGATAAGTAGGAGCTTCTTTCCTACTTATTCATTATTATTCATCTGTGGTGAACTCAGATACAAACCCCCAAATCAAATGCTTGTTCATGGCATTTACCCTCCCACAACTGATGTGATTTGTCATAAAATCATTTCTCACAGCTCTAGAGCTTGAGTTGAATACTGTAGTACTGTCTGGGTTGGTTTCTGGTGAAGTTTCACTCATTGACTTGCAGATGATACTTTCTCTCTGAATTCTGATTTGTTTGCTTCTGTATGATAAAAATAGAACTAGAAATCTGATGTTTTTCTTCTCTTTTAAGGATACCAGTTCTTTCAGATTAGAATCTCACCTGTGATTTTAGTAATCTTACTTTCCCTAATAAAGCTTGTTCTCATAGACAGCCATATTGATGCTTCTACATACAGATACTTGGAAGACTCTGTGCTGTCTAAGCAACCAAACATTCAGCATAAGGACATCTGCATTATGCTGATAAAGACCTCACAAACTAGTTATTTTCCAGGAAGGATCTAGCATAAGAGGAAATTTAAAAACAGGAAGAGGAAGAGGCAGTGGCAGAGGGTAGGAAAGGGGAAGAAAAGAAGGAGAGGAGGAGGAGGAGGAGGAGGAGGAGGAGGAGGAGGAGGAGGAGGAGGAGCATTTATACGATTTTGTCCGATTTGTTACCATTATACGCACTCTGGAGATTGTGATTTCTGTATTCTCAACAGAAATTATGAAAGAGTTTTAGTTTAGCTCTTTGGCTTCAGTGGCAGAAGCAAGATGACGAAATGAACGTCATCTTTTGGAAAGCGTCGCAATAAGACGCACACATTGTGCCGCTGCTGTGGCTCTAAAGCCCAACACCTTCAGAAGCCGACCTGTGGCAAATGTGGATATCCTGCCAAGTGCAAGAGAAAGTATAACTGGAGTGCCAAGGCTAAGAGAAAAAAACACGACCGGGACTGGGCAGACGAGGCACCTAAAAATTGTCCATCGGAGATTCAGACATGGATTCCGTGCAGGGACAACACCCAAACCCAAGAGAGCAGCTGTTGCAGCATCAAGTTCATTTTGAATATTTCACTCAGTCATAAAATAAATGTTCTAGTTTCAAAAAAATAAATATAAAAGAGTTTTAGTTTAGCTGCATGAAGCAACTGAATTCTTTTGTGAAGACATGCATTTCATCATGGTTTAAGAAAACTAAAAAGAATTAACTGTTTTGTAAGAAACAGAAAAATATGCAGCAGTGGGATTGATTATTTGGGGTTTAAAAATTCTGAAATTGATGATTTTGTTCAGTGAAACATAGACAGAAGTATATTAAGTGAGCAATATTTCCTCCTGAACATCTATTATATGCCAATGTCCACTATGCCTTATCTACATAATTGTGTATTTGTAAAAATCAGGAACAAATCAGAGTTCTGGCACTCATGATGTTTGTATTTGGTGAAAATTATGTTAAATCAGGTGGGAGAAGTTATAAGTACAGACACAGGAGATTTATTTTATGTAAGATAAGTGGAAGAGTGGTACAACAAAAAATGGTAGGATCTTGAGTGAGAGAAAGGCAATATTTTCAAAGGAGAAGACACTTGCTTATGTAGTAGCAAATGAAATTTTGGAGTAATAGTCATCTTGTGGTACATTTTCTTCCTTCCCATTCAGCAGCTTCATCTCATGCCATTTAGGGATGTCTTCCCTTTTTCACAAGCTAAAAAGGTGCATTCAATGGCAATGCTACAGTTCTCTGCATACTCACTCTAGCTGCCTTGCTTAGAACAACTCATGGCCCATTCTAGCTCCCCTTTCCTTGAAATAAATAGCTAGTGTTATATCTAAGATTTTTTGGTGAACTCATTTTGCAGCTGAAAGGTTTTCAGCCATCTCTCACCTCCCCAAAGCTACCTAGTTCTAAGTGAGAAAGCCAGGCCTAGGTGACAAAGTAGCATTTTCATTACTCCCAAGACTTCCTCTTCTTCTTGACTAAACAGCTAAATCCTCTTAAAAAGAACTCACTTGGTGTTGGCTCAGATGATGTCCTGAAGTGTAGCTTACCACCCACAGTATTGGAAGCTGAAAATGTTTTTGCTGAGTGAATGTCACATTAATGAGCTTTTAGTCTTTTGGTGACATATTGTGACTAAAATACTATGTACCTTTAGTGAAAATGAGTCTTCTACTCTGGAGTCATGCTACTACAACACTGCTTGTTTTTCATGTTATAGAATCATAGGCTTTTTATTAATGCAGAAGACCTGTAAAATGTCAAGATAAGACTGCTTATTCACTCATAGATTATATGTTGGTCACATTAAAGACTGCTTAATTGTTCTCTTGACAATGCTTGGAACTTGAAGTGGATAATTTCTAGAAGGTTTGTAACTGTTAGAAAAAAATAACATCATGTATTCATGCATTGCTTTATCATAGCAAGCCCCAATTTTGTTGCAGATTCATCGTGTCACTTCCAGTGATTCAGGACCAGCTGGTAGGAAGGACAGGGTTCCCTTAACAACTGTTGTGTGGACCACAATGATTCTTTTCCCAGATTCACTGGCTGCTCCTCAGACCAAGTATGTTGTGGCAGGGCAGAGCATGATGGCTGTGAGGACTATGGTGGACAGCCAAATGAGTTGTCATTTCATGATCTAGTGTGGGCGAAAGAGAAAAGGTGACAAACCATTTACACTTCTGCTGAATGTGATTAATATATGTGTTCCTAATAAGATTAAGGGGGGAAAGAGTTTTCATCTTTTTTTTTAATTTAAAATGTTTTTCCCCCATATTCATCACTGCTCCAACTCTCTCCCCTCTTCCCAGTTCTCCCTCAGCCTCCTCACCACCCCATCCCCCCATCCATTCCCCAGGGAGTGCAAGAAATTCAAGGTGAGTCATTTTGGTTTGGCATATCCAGTTGAGGTAGGTCCCAGTCCATTTTCCTAGTATCAAGCCTGAGGAAGATGTTCTTCTGTAGGGAATGGACTCCAAGATGTCAGTTCATCCATTAGGAATAAACTCTGGTCCTACTACCAGAGGCTCTACAAACTCCTCACAACATCAACTGTCATATACATTTGAAGGGTTTAGTTCTTTCAATGAAGGATTCTCAGTCGTCATTTCAGATTTAGTAAGCTTGCAATAGCTCGGGTCAGCCATCTCTGTGGGTCTCCTCCTCATGACCCTGATCTCTTTGCTTATATATTCTCTCCTTTTCCTCTTCAGCTGAGCCAGGAACTCAACCTGATGCTTACCCATTGATCTCTGCTTCTGCTTCTATCCATTTCAGGATGAAAGTTTTATTATGACAATTAGGGTGGTTATCCATTATAGGGGACCTTCTATTTATGTCCCTTCTTGGAGTCCTAGCAGGGAACATTTTGTGAGTTAAAATATGTAAATGTAATATTTATTTGTTTGTAGCCAGATGGTTTTCCTCTGTCCCACCTAACTCTGCAGCAGCTTATAAAATAATCAATCAGAGGCTTAATATTAATTACACACTGTTTGATATGTGGCTCAGGCTTCTGGATAACTACCTTTTTCATCTAAAATTAACCCATTTCTACTAATTTATGTATTACCACATGCCTCATGACTTTACATGTATTTTATTACATGTTGTTCCCATAACACTATCAGTATCTTTTCTGACACACCTTTCTGCTCCCTGTATTTCTCTTGAGCTTCTTCCTGGCTGTATTCTGTCTTGCCATAGGCCACAATAACTTCTTTATTAACCAATGGTAGCAACACATATTCGCACTGTACAAAGATTGTTTCATAGCAGTTGGTTCTATGCAGAAAGCTTCAGTACTACTCTACCTAATTGAAAAGTAGGTTCAAAAGTTATTGGATAGGATAATATAAATGACATCTGATGTTCCTGCTTCCTTTCCCTGTAGTAAAAACACATTCTTCATAGTTTAAAGTTTCTGTTAATGATTTTGATGATCAGTGATATTTAGCCACTTAATCACTTGTTAAATACTTATCAAAGTATTCCTGCTTTTCATAGTTTAGATATTGTACTATTTCAAAAAAATGTCCTGGAAGAGATATGAAATGAAGATTAGTTACCAATGTAATCTTCAGGCATGGCCAGATAGTGACCTCTTCTAAATACACAGCCAAGTGTTCTTGACTTCTGGAAAGTGTCAAGTCACTTTCCAAATCACTACCTAGTTATGATGAGAATCTACTTAAAAATAAAATGAAGTCTCATTTTTTTATCTATGTAATCCCTTGTTCAAACTCACTTCCCCATCTGGCACCTCACAGTCACTCTCTCTTCTCCCCATCTCCTTATCTCCTCCACAGCAAGGGCAGGAGGTCTCAAGGTCCCAAGGTGGCTTAGTTCAGCATCCACTATAGGCAAATCTGCTTTCCTCATCCCAAAATAAAGACTGGGTCAGGTGTTCCTCTGGAGGGAATGGGCTCCAAGTTGCCAGTCCAAGGTGCTTCAGATCTCAAGCTGTTCAGTGGTTGTGGTTTGCAGCTTGGGTGTGCTTTGCTTTTTGTTTAAAGTCAACTAATGAGTGAACACATCCCTGCTTATCTTTCTGGGTTTGTGATACCTTGCTCAGGAAGATATTCTCCAAATCCATCCATTTGCCTGCAAATTTTAGAATATCATTTTTTATAACTGCTGAGTAGTATGTATTTCATTGTGTAGATGTACCACAGTTTGTTAATCCATTCTTCAGTTGAGGGGCATCTAGGTTGTTTCCACATTCTTGGTATTATGAATAATGCTGCTATGAACACAGTTGAGTTAATGCTTTTGGGGTAGGAATGTGCATCTTTAGGGGACATGCCCAATAGTCATATTGCTAGGTCCTTAGGGAGATTGATTTCCAGTTTTCTGAGAAATTGCCATAATGCATTCCCAAGTGGCTGAACCAGCTTACACTCTCACCAACAATGAAGGAGTATTCCCCTTGCTCCACAACCTCTCCAGCATAGGCTGTCATCTATGTCTTTTATCTAAGCCAATCTGACAGGTGTAAGGTGGTATGTCAAAGTTGTTTTGATTTACATTTCTCTGATGGCTAAAAATGTTGAGCACTTTTTGAAGTGCCTTTCATCCATTTGTAATTCTTCTGCTGAGAATTCCTTTTTAATTCTGAACCTCATTTTAATTGGGTTATTTAAGGCTTTGGTCTGTAATTTCCTGATTTCTCTATATAATTTAGAGATCAGTCCTCTGTCATTGTAAGGTTGATGAAAATATTTTTCCATTTTGTAGACTGTTGTTTTGTCTTATTGACTGTGTCTTTGGCTTTACAGAAGCTTCTCAGTTCTAGGAGGTCCCACTTATTGATTGTTGTTCCTAGTGTCTGTGATATTTGTGTTATATTTAGAAAGTGGTCACCTGTGCCAATGCATTGGAGGGTATTTCCCACTTTCTTTTATCAAGTTCAGTGTAGATGGGTTTATGTTGATGTCTTTGATCTACTTGGATTTGAGTTTTGTACACTGTGATAGGATTGAATTCATTTGTCTTTTTCTATACACTACCATTCTGCTATGCCAACACCATTTATTAAAGTTACTATCTTTTTTTCCATTGAATATTTTGGGCCTCTTTGCCAAAGATCAGGTATTCATAGGTTTTTGAGTTAATGTCTGGATCCTCAATTCTATTCCATTGATCCACAAGTCTGTTTTTATGCCAGTACCAGGTTGTTTTTATTATTGTAGCTCTATAGTATAACTTGAAGTCAGGGATGGTGATGCCTCCTGAGGTTCTTATGTTGAGCAAAATTGTTTTGGCAATCCGGGCTTTCCTGTTATTCCAAATGAAATTGAGTATTGTTCTTTCAAGATCTGAAAAAATATTGTGTTGGGATTTTGATGGGTAGTGCATTGTATCTGTAGATTTTTTTTGATAGAATTGCCATTTTTACTATGTTGATCCTACTGATCCAGTATCATGGGAGAGCTTTCCATTTGAAAATTTTTGTCAAATAGGTCTGTTACTTCTTTGGTTATAGTTACTCCAAGGTATTTAATACTATTTGCAGCTATTATGAAGGGCAATGTTTCCCTTATTTCTTTTTCAGCTCTTCTATCTTTAGTGTATAGGAGGGCTACTGATTTCTTTGAGTTAATCTTGTATCCTGCTACATTGCTGAAGGTGTTTATCAGCTGTAGAATTTCCCTGGTAGAATTTCTTGGGTCACTTATGCATACAATCATATCATCTGCAAATAGATATAGTTTCACTTTTTCTTTTACAATTTGTATCCTCTTAATCTTGTTTTGTTCTCTGATTGCTTTGGTTAAAGCTTCTAGAACTATATTGAATACCTAAGGAGAGAGAGGACAACCTTGGTCTCATTGCTGATTTTAGTGGGATTGCTTTGAGTATTTCTCCATTTAGTTTGATGTTGACTGTCAGCTTCCTGTAAATTGCCTTTATTATATTTAGATATCTTCCCTGTATTCCTGATATCTCCAGGACTTTTATCATAAAGGAGTGTTGGGTTTTGTCAAAGGCTTTTTTCAGCATCTAAGGATATAATCATGTGGTTTTTCTCCTTCAGTTTGTTTATATGATGGATGACATTAACAGTTTTCCATATATTGAACCATCCTTGCATTTCTGGGATGAATCCTACTTGATTGTGGCAGATGAAATTTTTTATATGTTGTTGTATAAGGTTAGCCTGGATTTTGTTGATAATTTTTGCATTAAAATGAGACTTTTTCAAAAATAATCAGAAAAAGGAAGTAAAAAATTTACAAATTTTGGACTAATTAAAATAATGAACAACATAAATTAATGGACTAATAATAGTAATGAACAAGTTAAAATAAATACATAAAAACTACTTCCAATGTAAATGGTATGGCTTTAAGGCTACTGATTTATGATAAGTCTAAAAGATAAATATTTTGCTATATGTAGTTTCTTGGGGATAATTTTTTCTACCTTCAGTTAGTAAAAGGTTAAATCACATAAGGTATATGGAAAAAATAAAATAAATTTTATGAGATTTTGATATGATTATCCCAAATTCTTCAAGAAACAAATTTTTAAATTTTATTAAAGATTTGTTTATGTTGATTAAACAATAGATGCTTAGTGCTTTTTAGTTTTCTCTAAGTTGTTACATTGTTTTATTATAATCAAGTAAGTTATACATCTTAAAAATTGGTATATAATTGTATCTAAGGAATTATCTTTTTTCAAGTTATTCATTGGAAGGAAGTTTTTGAAGTAATTTTAATTTTAATGGCACAGATAGTATTTTAGTCATGTAAAGACAGTAAATAGATGCATAAAATTACTTTCAGTAATTTTTTATTTTATCTTTTAAGAATATGCAAAGTATCATCAGACAAGTGGCTTATTTATTTACTGTTAAGTTTAAAAAACGAAGTCCAAAAATATTTTTGTTTAATAGGTTTTTAAATAAACTTTTGGCAGGTTCAAAATATTTTTAACATATATTTGAAATTAAGTGTTTATGTACAGAGATGATAATTGCATATTATTAGTTTTTTGTAATGAGAAATGCACAGATTATAAGCAGCAGGCTAACCATAGGTTTGGTGTTTTTATGAGCCGTCTTTTCAGGCCCTAGTACTTGAGATAGCAATAAGAAAATAAAAGCAGTTTTACAAATAAAATTCTTGCTTGAACATGAACTTTTGATGTGAATGCAACATATAAAAAATAAATTGAAACTTTTACTTTGCAAAATGTTGTATTTCTAGATCTCTGTTTAATTTAGTAAAGGAACTAACCAAAATTGTCTGTCCAAATGATAGCATTTCACCAGCATCATATTTATTGAATAGATATTTAAATGTGAATAATGTAATTGTAGAATTACTTGAAATAAAAATCAAAGAAACTCCCTGTATTCCTCACCTCTCCAGGACTTTTATCATAAAGGAATATTGGATTTTGTCAAAGGCTTTTTCAGCATCTAAGAAGATGATCATGTGAGTTTTTTCCTTCAGTTTGTTTATATAATGGATGACATTTGCAGTTTTTCGTATGTTGAACCATCTCTGCATTTCTTGGATGAAGCCTACTTGATTGTGATAGATGACTTCTTTTAATATGCTGTTATATTCAGTTTGACAGAATTTTGAATATTTTTGCATCAAAGTTCGTAAGGGACATTAGTCTGTAATTCTATTTCTTTGTTGCATCTTTGAGTGATTTGGGTGTGACTGTAGGGTCATAAAAAGAGTTTCACAATGTTCTATCAGTTTCTACTGTATGGAACAGTTTGTTGAATATTGGTATAAGTTCTTCTTTGAATATCTGGTAGAATTTTAATTTGATAATTGGGCCTGTCCAGAAAGCTGTCCATTTCTTTAAGTTTTCCATTTTAGTTGAGTATAGATTTCCAAAGTATGACCTGATAATTCTCTGAATTTCATGAGTGACTGTTGATATGTCTCCCTTTTCATTTCTGATTCTTTTAATTTAGATACTCTCTCCCTCTGCCTTTTGGTTAGTTTGGATTAGAGTTTGTCTTTCTTGTTGACTTTCTCATAGAACCAATTCTTTGATTCATTGGTTCTTTGTATTATTCTCTTTGTTTCTATTGCACTGATTTCAGCCTGAAGTTTGATTATTTCCTGCCATCTCCTCCTGCTAGGTGAGTTTGCTTCTAATTGTTCAAAAGTCTTTAGCTGTGAGGTTAGGTCTCTTGTGTGAGATTTCTCTTGGTTTTTCGAATAGGCATCCAGTGCTATGAATTTTTCTCTTAATACTGCTTTCATTGTGTTCCATAATTCTGAGTATGTTGTGGATTCATTTTCAATAGATTCTAGGAAGTTCTTGATTTTATATTTGAATTCTATCTTGACCCAGAGGTGGTTCAATGTAGAGATGTTCAGTTTCCATGACTTTGTAGGCTTTCTGTGATTTTTGTAGTTTCAGCTTTTTTCTTCAGGTTTTGAATTTCCATCTTTGCCTCATTTTGTGCCTTTTTTTTAATTGCATCTATTTCAGCTTTTAGTTCCTGGCATGTTTCTTTCATTTTTTGGTTTACCTTTCTTGGTGTTCTTTCAAGGATTTGTTCATCTCTTTCAATTTTTTGTTTGTATTTTCTTGTATTTCTTTAAGGGATTTTTTCATATCTTCTTTGAGGACTTCAATGATCTCCATAAAGGTATTTTTGGTGTTGCTTCTTTCTGTTTCTTCTTCATTGCTCTGTTCACATCTTGTAGTTGTAGAACCACCACTTTCTTCTGGAGTTACCTTGTTGTTCTTTATATTATTATACGTATTTTTTCACGGGCATCTGCCCATGGCTTCAGTGGTTCACGATTAGGTGGCTCCTGGTCAGTTTTTGCAACAGAGCTTGTGTGTTTCCTGTTGGCTCTGAGCAAGGGTTCTGCTCAATCTTTGACTCTGCTCTGGGCCGGGGTCTGAATTTGAAGTCCTCAGTCCTTCTCTGCTGATGCAGTTGGAGTCAGGGTGGCCGTGCACTTTTTTTTTGTTGTTTGTTTGTTTGTTTTAGTAGCAGCTGGAGGAGCCCCCCACAGGCAAAGTGTATTCCTGTCTGCTAAGGAGTGTGTGTAGACAGGCACTACAAACAGAACCCGGTCCCAGAACACAACTTTTTCCAGGCATGGATTGGAATTCAGGTGCAGAGGCCTGCTGACCTCACCTCACTTCACCTCACCTCTGGGCGGAGTCTGAGTCTGGATTTCCAAGTCCTCAGTCCTTCTCTGCTGATGCAGTTGGAGGCAGGTTAGCTGTGCAAGTTCCCTTGTTTTAGTAGCAGCTAGAGGAGCTCATCACAGCCAAAATCTATTCCTGTCTGCTAATAAGTGTGTGTAGACTTGCACCAGGGACAGAACCTGATCCGGGAACACCACATGTTTTTCATATAAAGCAGAAACTGGTTTTTTCCTCAGAGAATGAAAGTTATGTATATTTTCATGAAATTACTGTAATCAATTCTCAGTCACCTTTACCTTAGCCTCCAAAGATTGCCTATTTCTCCATTTGATGGCAAAATCAATGAGTTATTTGCATGGAGAGTGATTTAACTTTATTTCTAATCATATGTAATTGGTTAAGTGCAGCTTAATCAACTAGTCAGAGAATTATGAAATACTATGAAGAGAATTTATTATTCCTGTGTCAAATTTTGGTTACATAGATATAAACTGCATTTGAGTCAAGCTTTCAATTTTCACATGAATTAAACCTTGTTATGAATGTCTACATAAACCCTACACACTGTAATTTCACCAGTACTAAAACAAATAAGAGTTATTTGCAAGAGTCTTTTATAAGATAATTATAATTTAAAGTATATAAAAGAAATTTTTGACCTAGGCTTGAACCTTTCTGTTTATATTGTTGTGTGCAAGACTATTATATTGCAAATATATGATCTGTTTATAGAAAAAAATGAATTTAGATTCTACTTTAATCATTTGTCATCAGTGTAGCTATAGACAAGTAATTTTAAGTTGCTTTCATAATCCTACATTTGTCAAACATATTTTTTCCTTCTTTATTTTGTATTTATCAAAAAAACAGTAAAATGAATTTAAAATGCAGAAAAGTTAACAATAACTATAAAGAGGCTAAGAATCATAAGCATGGCTTATCAAGGGTGGTAATGCAAATAAGATTGCTACACATATATTTACTTTGTGTTCAACTTTCCCTCTGAATTTTTTTTTCCATCCCTGTATATCCTTATTGAAAGTCTCTTCCCCCTCCCACCACATCTGATCATTTTTCTTCTCTGCAACTCCCCATCCCCTCCCTGGGCAGGGAAGCAGACAGTCCTATGGTCACACTGGCCCAATAATGCTTGGATCAGTCTTCACTCCCGGCCAAATCCAGTTTTGTCCCCCCTCCCTCAAGAGTGAGTCAGGTGTTCCTATAGATGGACTGGGGTTTGAAGGGTTAGTCCAGGGTGTTTCTGATCCCAAGCTGTTCAGTGGTTGTGGTTTGCTGCTTGGGCATGTTTA
>PVIH01005402.1:108016-124770 GCA_004025045.1 Sigmodon hispidus
GTTTGTTTAGAGACCACTAGTGAGTGAGTACATCCCCTGCTTATCTCTCTGAGTTTGTGATACTTCGCTCAGGAGGATATTCTCCAAATCCATCCATTTGCCTGTGAATTTTAGGATATCATTTTTCCTTACTGCTGAGTAGTATTCCATTGTGTAGATGTACCACAGTTTGTTAATCCATTCTTCAGTTGAGGGACATGTAGGTTGTTTCCAGGTTCTTGCTATTTGTCAAACATATTTATTATTGTTGATTACTGTGTTTCCAAACTGTAGACAGATACTAAAGGTATGCACAAGAATACACAGTCTCCAATTTGAAGAGGCAACCAAGTTAGTGAGGGGGAGCTGGGCAATGACATGATTGTTCATGAATAGAGATGAATATGAATGTAACGTATTAAAGGTGTAGGAAATATTCAAATACATGGGAAGTATTAACAGAAAAAGTCAAGAAGCAGATGTGGTTGTTGGAAGAAAGAAAAGTTTTTTATAGACATTTTAGAGCCTATTACATCTAAATCTAGTAAGCTTACAAAAGACATTTGAGAAATCAAATCAACTTTACAAACTGGTAGAACAATGTTTACACATATATCCAAAGTAAAATTCCTAAGAAGTTAGCTCATCTAGTCATACATAACATTATAGTTTTAGAAATAATTGTTTTTGGAAAAATCTTGACAACTTAGGGATAGTAATGAATATTATAAAATTAGAAAAATTAATTTAACAGTGTAATACCAGAAAGAATCTAGAACATAAATCCAACAAGCTAAACTCAGATAAAAACATCAATGCTCCAGTGACCCTACTGAGGAGACAATTAAAATTATGTACTATTTTTCGTTATAAAAAATTTAAAAAGTTCTTTTGTATAAAACTCAAGGACACTTTGCTTCCAGAATATAAAAGGTCAAATAAGTGATGCCATGTATCCAAGAAAGAAATTGAAATAATATAGACAAAAATTATATACATATATTTTTCTTTTTTGTAAATCTTCATCTTTATTTACAATTACATAGGTTTTGTTTTTTATTTTTTATTATTATGAATAAAGAAGTCACTTTTTCTATCTTTATATATCCTTATTCAAGGTCCCTTCCCCTTCCCATCACATATATTTTTCTTTCTGTGTGTATCATTTATGTGGGCATAAGGACATGTGGGAGACTACATGTACAAGATATGCATATTAAGACCAGAGGTCAACCTTAGTTTATTGTTCCTCTGGGGTCATCTATCTTGTTTTAAGAGATAGGATCTCTCACTGGGATCAGAGACTAGTTGTTTAGGCTATGCTGAGGCCAGGGAGAACTTATTGGAGTCTGTACTCTCCTTCTGCCATGTGGGTTCTGGGAGTCAAACTCTGGGCATCAAGCTTGGCACTAAGTTCTTTACTCATTCAGCAGTCTTATCAGCCAAAAATAGCATTATATTAAAATAATTTAATGAACATATATGTCATTTTTATCATGTGGAAGATACTTTTAAGGATCATACATTTATAACCTAATTTAATTCTTATAAAATGCATAAGTATTTTTGGTATTAAGTAGAAGACCATTTTGAGAAACACAGGTTAAATTTAGTGCCCAATATTTCACCCCAAAGACACCTGATGTGCATATGCACATCAATAGAGCACTCAGGAGTTTCTGGCCCTGCCTAGCCTGGAGGTTCAAAGAAGCTTAGCCCCAAATAATTACACAAAAGCTTATATTAATTATAAATTGCTTATCTTATGGCTCAAGCTTATTACTTCCTAGATCTTACTCTTAAACTAATTCATAATTCTATTTATGTTTAGCCATGTGGTTTGGTACCTTATTTTCAGTGCAGCATTCTCATCGTGCTTCCTCTACATCTGCTTGTGTCTGTTACTGTGCTTTTCTTTTCCCAGAATATGCCTAGTCTGATTGTTCTGCCTCTACTTCTGGCCTCTATGCTAGTCAATCAGTGTTTTATTAAAGAAATACAAGTGAAATATATTTACAGCATTATCTTACACAATAGTAGCTTCAGAAACTATTGATGAGAGATACAAGAGAAGAATAAAATTAGTATAAATGGTAGAAGAAAGATTTTAAAACAGAAATAAGGAACACTTTTGAAAATAATTATAATTGAAGAAAATGGAACTATTTTACCAAGTAGAACTTGTGGAGTGGTCAACCAATAACTAATCTAACTTGAGATCCATGCTCCAACATCTGATCCTAAACCAGGCATACCTCAATAGTGGTACCCACTGTAGGCATGATGGAGGAGGGCATAGATACAGAGGCGGGCAGGAGGAGTGGGAGAAAGAGGAGAGGGTGTCAGGGTAAGAAGCAGCCTATCAGGTAAGAATCTAAATGTCAATGAATTAGGTAATTAAAAAGTATATTAGTCACCTCATAAAACCATCAGTGGAAAGGCAATATTGAATCTTGATTGTAATTAATAGACAAGATTCAAAGTGTGTACCGCCTTTCTGAACAGAAGAGGTAGAACTGAATTGAAATAGAGACTAAAAGCAAGGATTGTGTTTATGGAGATGCTCTTAATCACATTTAGGAAATACCAGGGGACTTTTCTTAGCTTCATGATATAAAGAGGAGGATGGTAATAAAAGCACTGGAGTTTATGTGGAGGAGAGGTAGAAATTAGGACTCTCTAAGACCCAGAGAGAAAGAAATCTAGATCTTTATAAAACAAAAGACTCAGGCTTGAACTCTGAGATTGAGGGGAAAGTAAGAAAATGGCAAGGAAAAACAGTAGTCAAGGACATTACTCTGCACCCTCCTCCTCTGTTTGCTGAGTGACAACAAAGAGATTAAGCATTTACATGAGTCATTTCTAGACTGTCTTTAAGCATTTTCTCTTCTGATAAGTGGTTTTTTATTTTGCACACCTTTTTGGGAATCCAAATTATTTTGATATGTATTTGCGTTATTTCATGCACTATAAACTTGCTACAATGATTTAACAAAGGAAATATCAGAATGCTGGTACAAGGTGGAAATTAAAATCTATCAACTAGAACAGATAAAATGACATTTATTTAAATGTAAAATTAGGGGAAATTATCTAATATGTTCATCAGTATTATATGTACTATATATGTAAGTATTATAAGTATGGGCTGTAAGAAGAGTAAAGCACAGTTCAGGAGTTATGAGCAGGGTTGGGGGCATCTTGGACAGGGCTGGGAAGCTTGAAAGCTGATCATATTGCCACTTGTCTATATTATTTGGAGCATCATCTCCATTTCTGCTGTGTACATTTTTCAATATCCAAAATCTCTGGCTTTCAACAATTTCTACAGAGTGCCCCAGCTAATATGGCAGCATGTGCTTTACTTTTCCATCACATGAATCCACTCCTCTTATTGCTACTCGATGTTATTTCTAGAAATCTACTTGTTGAGTGGCCTGTATCCATATTTTATTCTTCAAGAAAGTAGGTGGGTATTGTAGAAAGTTTTACCAAGCCCGTTTGAGGCTTGGGAGTTTGTACCCGGCCGGTGGCAGAGGTTTGGAACCTGGTCCGCACGGCGGCTTTTGTTCCCCAAAGAAATGAATCAGACACTTATATACTTTATACTGTTTGGCCCATATCTTAAGCACATTACTAGCTAGCTCTTTCATCTTAAATCAACCCATTTCTATCAATCTTCCCACCACCATGTGGCTCAGCCCATGGCTCAGCCCATACCTCTACATGTTTCTCCTTCAAGGGTCGGATTGTGACTGACTTAACTCCACCCTTCTCCTACCTGCCTGCCCTCTGATTCTCCACCCACTTCTACGGTGCTCTACATAGGCCGAACAAGTCCTTTATTTACAGCATACAGAGAACATTTCCACCACAGGTGGGAATAACAGAGCAGAGTGAGTGTTATATCCTAAAACACATTGCTTGTCATGTGTCTTTTTATTTCTAATTTATTTTTTCTGTATACTTACCTGGAAGTCTTATCCTTTCAAGAAAAATATCAAAAGTGACATTTTATTTTTAATATATTTTATCTCATCTATGAGTGCTTCTTAAATTCTGTGAAATGTTTCATAAGTGATTAAAAAGTTTTAAGAATGAATGAGAACAGGCTCAAATTAGTTTCCATACAACTGCAGACATACATTTTCCTGATGGCTGATTTTGTACTGCAAAAAAACCCCTACTCCTTCAAGTCTTCTTATCAACATGCAAGGGAATGATTTTTCTTTTTCTTTTAAAGTCAAATCAGCCAAGTTGTTGATTGCTTTCATTAGCTGTCTACTTTATGTCAGATTAAACTAGAAACCACCTAGAGATAGTTAATAAAAAATACAATTAGAACATTAATAGTACATTTAATAAAAATATATAAATGTTACCTTTTTTAATTGAATTAAAGAAAAAGGAATTGGTGTCATCTGCTCTTTCATAGCTATGGATAGAGAAACTATCATACTAAAAAACTGACTGATCAACTTAGGTTGATGATGGTATTTGACTTTCCCCTTAAAGAGGCATAACTTAAGCAGAAATAAGAAAATTATATTGTAAGTTCACTTCATAGTCCAAATCTGTAGGCTCTTTTGGCAGAAGAGAACTAGCAAAATTCCATTGAAAGTTAGTGTGGAGAGACTTGGCTTGGTTTGCCAATACAAATTGGAAAAGAAGTGAAACTAACTCTAATTGTAGATGATATGATTGTATACATACTTGACCCACAGAATTCTACTAGGGAACTCCTACAGCTGATGAACACCTTCAGCAATGTAGCAGGATACAAGATTAACTCAAAGAAACCAGTAGCCCTTCTACACACTAAAGATAAAAGGACTGAAAAAGAAATAAAGGAAACATCACCCTTTATAATAGCTGCAAATAGTATTAAATACCTTGGAGTAACTATAACCAAAGAAGTAACAGATCTGTTTGACAAAAAGTTTAAGTCACTTAAGAAAGAAATTGAAGAGGATATCAGAAAATGGAAAGATCTCCCATGTTATTAGATAGGTAGGATCAACATAGTAAAAATGCAATTCTTCAAAAGGCAGTCTACAGATTCAGTACACTGTCCATTAAAATTCCCACACAATATTTTATGGACCTTGAAAGAACAATACTCAACTTCATTTGAAATAACAAGAAAGCCAGGATTGCTAAAACAATTTTGCTCAACAAAAGAACCTCAGGAGGCATTACCATCCCTGACTTCAAGTTATACTATAGAGCTACAGTAATAAAAGCAGCCTGGTACTGGCATAAAAACAGACTTGTGAATCAATGGACTCAAACTGAGAATCCAGGCATTAACCTAAAAACCTATGAACACCTGACCTTCGACAAAGAGGCCCAAAATATTCAATAAAAAAATAGTATCTTTAACAAATATTGTTGGCCTAGCCGGTTGGTAGTGTGTAGAAAAGTGCAAATAGATCCGAGCCTGTCACCCTGCACAAAACTCAAATCCAAGTGGATCAAAGACCTCAACATCAACCGAGATATTCTAAACTTGATAGAAAAGAAAGCAGGAAATACCCTCCAACGAATTGGCACAGGTGACCACTTCCTAAAGATAACACCAGTGACACAGGCACTAAGGACAAATATCAATACATAAAACCCCATGAAACTGAGAAGTTGATGTAAAGCCAAGGACACTGTCAATAGGACAAAATGATAGTCTACAGAATGGGAAAATATTTTCACTAACCCTACAAGTGATAGAGAACTGATCTCTAAAATATATAAAGAACTCAAGAAACCAGAGCTCAAAACCTTGAATAAACCAATAAAAAAATGGGGTTCAGAACAAAAAAGGGAATTCTCAGCAGAAGAATTACGAATGGCTGAAAAGCACCTGAAAAAGAGCTCATCATCTTTAGCCATCAGAGAAATGCAAATCAAAACAACTTTGAGATACCACCTGATACCTGTCAGATCGGCTAAGATAAAAGACACAGATGACAGCCTATGATGGAGAGGATGTCGAGTAATGGGAACACTCCTCCACTGTTGGTGGGAGTGTAACCTTTTACAGACACTCTGGAATGCAGTATGGAAAACTGAGTGTTAGCTCGCTCTTGTATCTTAACATAACCCATTTCTATTAATATATGTCTTGCCACATGCTAATAGCTTATCTGCATTTCTTTACATCTTGGTCTCTTAGGTAGCAGCTCTCAGCTTCTCTGTCTGACTCTTCTATCCTTCTCATTTATTCATATTTGAATTTCTTGCCTACCCATAAACTACTTTGTAATAGGGCAAAACAGTTCCTTTATTATCCAATAGTAATTCACAGCATATAGGAAGACATCCCACATCGTATGTGTGTGAGAGAGATAAAAATATGTGAAAGAATTATTGCTATGCGAAGAGCTGTATGACAATGTATAAGAACAATATAAAATGTTATATGGAAAGAGTTATATATTTGAGATGAATAATAGGTATGGCTGTATGGAGATTTGAAAGTGTGTGGAGGCAAGGAAGATGAAATTGTATAAAAAAGATGTAGAAGAAAAAATGAGAAATGTATGTAAACAATGTGAAGACATATGAAAATATATGTACTGTGTATAGAGGTGGATTGCCATATGTATGTAAAGTAAGATATGTAGTTGTATGTATAGAATGCAATAATGTGAAGATATGTAGCTGAATGGAGACAGAGTCAGAGACCATTTTTTTTAGAACTAAAAGAGAAAGTTATCACCTGAAGATATGTATGTTTTCTTATTTTACCAGTCATTTAAATAGGGATTTATTCATAATTATCCTAGATATAAATAATTCTTATCCAATCTCTTTGCTACTCTGAGGCATTCCTTTTATTACTCCGAAATAGATCATGGGAGCTGGGCTCTCAGACTGGTCCATGTTACTATTTGTATTAGAATTTTGTGTCTAACATTAAGTCAGTGAAAGTATTATGAATTCTGATGTTTATTTATTTATATATTTATGTTTTTGAATTATTAAAAGGCAGTTGAGCTTAAGGCTTATTGTGAATGAACAAAAATTTTAAGAAGCTCTAGTCAAATTTCTCAAACAATACGTAGGATACACACACACACACACACACACACACACACAGTTTAACACGGATATATATACATAAATACATGGAATACTAACAAATGCTGCCTGAGACTCCTTGGTTCAGGCTCACCACATCCATTTGTAATGAACTGCAATGTTTCCACTGTACACACACAGTAGAAATATAATGTTCAACTGTGAAAATAAATGTGTTTAGTATTTGCTATTGTCATTCCTTGTTATGTAAGCATCAAAATAGTGAATCTGCTTCAGGTTAGAGTAATTTTAAAAAGTAATTTTTGAATTACTGACTTGAGTTTTATTAAATAAATTTGGGAATAAAGTTAAAATGAAATTCCTATTAGTTTCTGAAATAACCATTGACATCCTTTTGCCTTGTATACCGAAGATTTATATAATGCAATACTCTGAGAATTGATGGACATAAAGTTAAAATAGCCATCAAATATGAAAATCATTGACAATGCTCTATGATCTGCAATATTAAATATTCAGCCAAGAATTAATTTGTTATATAAAAATAAATACATGTCATTAGTATTTAAATTTTCTTATGGTCTAAATAAATGGTAAAATTATACAAAAATTATACTTGCTATCCAGTATGTGTTTACCTAGCTTAAATTGGTTAAGGGCTTAATTATTTTGTAGGTTTTCCCATTAGTTTTATAGAGTATAAACATCTTTAAGGAGAAAATTGCCTGTCTCATAATTTATGTACACTGCCATCAATTATTCAGGTATACTTTTGTGAATGTCCTAACACAAAGAGGAAAAAAATGACACTGAATATGTTTGTACTTTATCTCATTAAAAAAGTCCTGTAAAAGTACATATTATGTTAGACTTAGAATCATACCTCTCAGGCCATCTGTGTTAGAATGCCCATTCTTTAAAGTTTTGAATCTAGGTGCATGCTGTATACTATTGCATCACCCTGAGTGTTTTACTAGCTCTCATGCATATGAATACTTATGTACACATAAAATACACCTATGACTATGTTTTGCTTTTCTTGGTTTCCTTGGTACATGTGTTTATGTAAAGTAGAATGGGAACTAGGAGTGCTTATAGAGCTTCATCAGTTTCATTAAATTTCATTTCTTTCAGGTTCAAAATTCTTATATATATTTAAATAAATACATATGTATGAATTCACATCATGACATCTGCATGATGTTAAGATGACAACCTCAAATACCATTCTATCTTCTATTTGGCTTTGAAAGGATCTCTTGTTCACCATCGTACATATCAGGTTGGCTAATTCATGAGTTTCCAAAATTTCTCCTATTGCTGCTTTTTATCTTGTCATGGGAGTGCTGAAGTTACAGATACATTTTTCAGTATCTTGCTTTATGTGGGTTCTGGGGACCTGAACTCAGGTTTTCATGCCTGTGTGACTTGCACTTTGCTCACTGAGCCATCTCTCCAGATCAATCTGAAACTTTTAGATTAGTTTGACATGGTCACTCCTCAGAAAATACATGGTGTATGTGTGTGTGTGTGTATGTGTGTGTGTGTGTGTGTGTGTGTGTGTGTGTGAGAGAGAGAGAGAGAGAGAGAGAGAGAGAGAGATAGTTTTCTGATAGAGTCTTGATGTTAGATGGGAAAGAGACCTGAAAACTCCAGACCCCAGGGTCTTCCTCCCTCTGCCCTATCTTAAATGAATGAGACACAGGGCATGCTTTCTTATTTTAATGGATTGTCAGGTTAAAAAAATAAGACCACACACATTTTGTGATTTAGAAGGATTAAATATATCCAGGGGATGATTCTAGTATACTCATAAAGACACATTTCTGCATGCTGTAAAAAATAAGGAACTCATACATCATTTTAATTATACCAAACTCTTCCTCTGAATGAGGTGAGGGGAGTGAAAAGGTTAGTTATATAACTCATTAAAGATCACAGTTGACTGTAACAGAATTTATACCAATACCTAGAGGTTTTTTGAATCCTTATTAAAGTAATGGTTGTGGTTTATGCTTTATGCGTGAATTTAGTGTATTAATATGATTGACTTTGTGAAACTTATTACCTGAGTTCTGTCCCAATACTATGCCCACTATGATATACATTTTCATCTTTCAGTCTTAAGTTACCAAAATCCACATTTTAAGCCCTGATTTTTTTCTTTTACTATTATTATTATTGTTATTATTATTATTAACATTATGAACAAAGAAGCCACACTTTCTATCCTTGTATATCCTTATTCAAGGTCCCTTCCCCCTCCCGCCACATCAGGTCATTCTCTCTTCTTCACAACTCCCCATCCCCTCCCTGGGCAGGCAGCAGACAGTCCCATGGTCCCACTGACCCAATATTTCTTAGTTCAGTCTCCACTCCTGGCAGATCCAGTTTTCTCCCCCCTCCCTCAAGAGTGAGTCAGGTGTTCCTCTAGGGGGAGTGGAATACAAGGAGTTACGCCCTGATTTTTATCAGAATTAATCCAAATCCACTTTAAATACAAACTAATTGGCATATTTAATATTTAATGTATGCTTTGACCACAAAAAGAATTTTAACTTTTTAATTATTGTTTGAGTATCATATATGACTTAATATCAATTATTTGATATTTTAATGGCAAACACTACCTGGTTTTGTTTGTTTAATTTTGTTTAGTTCCTGCTTTGAAGAGTCTGCTTTGCTTTGTTATGAGAAAAAAGTATCTTGTCTATACTCTCATATTTTTCCATATGTATTGAATCTTAGAGTTATTAAGTTTAATTTCTTATTTTGCAAGAGCTAGAGAAAACTTGTTTAGTGTGGCCTAATTGTAAATGATATGCTTTGAATAGTTTGCTTTTTTTCAGAAAGATTATGCATGATGAAATTCTGGACATGAAACAAGGGCAAGCAGAGCTTGTGTTGTCCAGTTCCAGCTATTCCTCATACCCCCTTTTCAGGAACAATGGGTCACGTCAGCCCACTCACTTCTGCTTTTTAAACAGAGGGTATTGAGTATGGTGAAAGAAAGGCATCTTGAGTTCAGGAGATCCATAAACACTGGTTCTTGGTCCTCTCACTTATAAAACCAAGTAAATAAATCTATCTTATTGGCTCATCATGACAGTTAAATAAACTAGCCTGAATGAATTACTTGCCACAGTAGTAGAATCCAGTAATTATTACTTTTATTTTCCTTTGCTATTACATTTTCCTCATCAAGATCATGCAGCTTATTAATGTCATGGCAAGACCAAAACTAAGACCACTTAACTTTGAGACAAAAGACATTTTATATGGAGTTTTCCATTGTTCACTTTGGAATTTTCTCAAAAATGAAAACCAGAAATATCTAAAAGGTTATCTTTTGTTAGTTTGAGAAATTTACCATGGCTGATAACCATATGCTGAAAACAGCCAAGTTTCTATTTTAAATTATAAAATAATTGCTCTATAAGAAAGTTAACCTTTTACAGTGTTAGGGAATTCTTGATGTTTGAAGTACAGAAGGCCAAGGAATCAACAGTGTCTCAAAAAGAACAGGAAAAAAAAATGAGCATGCCTATTATTAAGTAAGCATGTTTGAATCTGCTGCAAAGTAGGACACAGTGTATATCTTGTGAATTCACACATTTGAACAAAAAGAAAATGGGTTTTATTGAGTAGAGAAAACTAAGAATTTATATTAAAACATCTACAATCTACTACAAGGTTGCTGTGAGGCTGTAGCAATACCTCATTTATAAACACCTATGAAGGATGTGATTTTATAGGTGGTCTTATGATAAGATTACTGTCAATAGAAATAATATAAAGTGTTTTCATAAATTTAAGTAAATCATCTAAATGTATTTCAACTAACCGTCTTATCACCTTCCAACAATGACTAATCAAACTAATCGTAAAACAGATAATATTAATTCTTCTACACCTGCATTATTTACTCAACATCCCTAACTACCTTTCCCACAAACAACAACCTAAAAATATTATCCCACCACAAGGATTTTATATTAATAATAGCTGTGATAAAATTAATTACCCCAAGAATAGAGGAGACCCTGGCTAAGTCTCCTAACCCTAACTGCAACATAGCTACTTAGTTTTTGAATTATTCCCATAATCAATTTACACCTGAACAAATATTTTCAAATTATACATCATATACCTATTGTATAATTTTAAAATTTAAAATAAGCAAGCATTACCAACAGTGGTTAATAATGACTGAATTATGTTATCCTTATTCATATTCACACTCTCTGTTTAAACATGGGATACACAGCCTTATAAGAGCTGGGAAAGTAAGAAAGCCCCAATTACTATGTTCTTTTAATGAGCTTATCCCCAAAGCAAATTATGATTTTAGTTTCTATCTGGGATTCAGAGAGCTAGAAAGGATAGTTTGTACCCTGGCACTGAAGAAGAGTGGACAAACTGCTGATGTGTTCTCAAATTCCTGAAATTACAGGACAAGCAACTAGACCCAATTATGAGAATAGATGAGTAGCTGGAGGGAGACAAGCAATGAGCGTTAACTCTCCTTTGGGTCACAAGCATGCTCTAAAGAGACTTCAGTGAGAGGCAGGTGTGCTCTGAAAAATATGTAGGAAATCCTGGGATTGGATGCTGCAGCAGTATATGTGTGTGGGGGCATCCACACTATCTTACATTTTTCCAATAAAATCCCAATGAGTGCTTACAAAACAGATTAAGAATTTTTCAAAGTGATTTATGAACTAGAGACCACAGGAAGACCAGCAAACTTCTATCGTTATGATTACTTCCATATGGTGCTTATCTCTTAGTATTCATTATAATGTGCCTTAGCAGAAAGACCATGGCAGTGTGTGCTGAGTGCTTGGTGCTTATGCATAGTCCTGACTTTTCTGTATAACAGAAGCCTTAATCTCTGTATGGTAAAAGAGAAATAAATGCTGTTTTCTAGGGCACTCATGGCACCTGGGGGAAAGTATGGGAAAAAAAAAGAAAGAACACACTTCTAAAACGAGGCTCTATCGTACTCAATTTGCTTAAAGTAAAGACAGAAAATCTTAGAATGACAGGGGAATACAGACTCATTATATGCAGAAGAACAAAGATGATAATCATTGGAGACTTCTTGTCAGAAGTAATGTGAGCAAGAAGAAAATGGAGTGACATTTTTTAAAGTACTGAAAGAAATGAAAATTCAACATTGATTGTATCTTGCAAAAGAAATTTTAAAGCAATATAAAGAACTTTACATATAAGGATATTTATCACAACAGCTTTACTCTAAGGAAATATAAACATCAGACAAAGAAATATGACACTGGAAATTACCTGGGCTATCAAAGAGATAAAGATGGCTAGAAATGAAATAAATCACCATGAAATAGCACTCACATTCACCTCATTTTACTTGGTCTAGATAGAAGGCAGCTGTCTAGTACAAAACTAAAGGACAGACTATTGCATTCTTACAGTTAATGTGTGGTATGTTTATGCAACAGAAAAATAGCATTGAGAACTGTAGAGAGGAATTAAGTAATTTCCCTATTAATTCCTAATACCACACATAAAATATTTAAAATGCTTTATTAATTATTTATTTATTAAATATTTATTAATTAAAGTATTATAGTGTACATCTAGGACATCCACTGTAAACTACAATGTAGAACTAGTTAATAGAGGAAAACTTAGTATCATAAATAATGTTAAACTAGCAAAAGAGAAAAAAGCAAAAAGGGGAAATATGAACAGAGAATGAGATGATGAATAAGAATCCTACAGTATAGAGATACTCTGAAATATGATCAGAGATAGCTAATTAAAAGATGGAGACTGTTAGTTAAGAAGAAGATTTAACTACATGCCACAGGTAAGAAATGAGTTAAAATCTAAGATATGGATAGGTCAAAAGTAAAAGAATAAAAGTAATATATTTTATTTAAATATTTGTGTAGTCAATCTTTGATGATTTGGAGAATGTGGTTTCTAAGGCAAGGATTAACATTCAGGAAAGGACATCATCACATAATAAGTCAATTATGATTATGTAGCAAAACTAGCAAGCCAAATTGTGTGCACTTAGGGTAGTGCTCAAAAGACATTGAGAATAAAATGGCACAACTAAATTTAAGATTGAGAATCAATAATCACAGTTGGAGATGTGAGCACTCTCTGTTCAGCAATTGGCAGAGCAAGCAGACAGAAGATTGATGAGTAAATAAACAGCCTAAATGAAACCTGTGTAAATTTGACCTAGTTTACATCACAGAAAAAAGTGCATAAGGGAAATTAAATATGATGAGAACTCTGAGCCATAAAATGGGCCTCTAAAAATTTAATAGAGACACTATAGTATTATATTATACTGGAATGAATAAAAATCAAAGAACCATTTCTGGAAAATGTTTTAAAAATCTGTAGCATGCATAGCACATTTTTATGTAACCCATAGGTCAATGAGAAGTCCTCATGGGATGTTAGAAATCTTAACCTAAATAAAAATAAAAATGCCATTTAGCAATTTTGTGAAGTACACAGGAAGAGTACTTATAGAAAAAATTGCAGCATCAAAATTTTGTAATGGAATAGAATAAATATTTAAAATTAATTATCACATTTGTGAGCACAAAGAAAGGATGCTCTAATTAAACTCAGAGTAAAGAACTGATGGGTTGATAATAAAGCCATGGAGAAATTAATTAAATTGAAAAAAAAGAAAAATCTTAAAAATATCAAAAGTTAATTCTTTGAAAATATCAATAAGGTTGATAGAATTCTTGACATTCTCTCTCTGATATTTCAACCTTCCCCTTATAGTTAACTCTAAATCTCATTCATACTACAACAGGCACAGCCTACAAAAATGACAAAGAAACAAGAAAGATGCTCTTATTATCCCATTACAGAAAAAAGATATTAAATAATAATGAAACATTTGAAAAAAAAGATAGTTGCAAGGTGTTGCTGGTGTAGGTTTTTTTTTTTTTTTGTCCCAGCATTTGGGAAGCAGAAGCAAGTAGATCTCAGATTTTTAGGAGAGCCTAGCCTACAGAGATAGTTCCAGAACAGGTAGGATAACAAATATCATCACATCCTGTCTTGAAAAAACTTTGACAACACCATCACTACCAACAGTATGCACTTAAAGGTTTCATTAGAAAAGTCTGCCAAAGCCTTGTCAGTAATACAATACTGATTTCATAAATCTCTATCACTTAAATGGAAAATTGAAAAACGTATCTTAAATCATTTTATCAAGCTTTTCTGTAAACAAAAATTAGATAACATTTGTTTCATGAAAGAGAATTTGATTCCAATGTAAGTTAAGAATATAGACATGGTGGGGCAGTGGTGGCGCATGCCTTTAATCTCAGCACATTTAATTGAAAACTGTGAATTCAAGGCTAGCCAGGTTTACAAAGCAAGTTTGAGGACAGTTAGAGCTCTTACACGGAGAAACTTTGTCTTGAAAATCTAAAGTAAATTAAAAAATAAATAAAAATAAAAGAATATATTTATTTATTTATTATTATGAACAAAGAAGTCACACTTTTTATCCTGTATATCCATATTCAAGGTCCTTTCCCCCTCCCATCACATCAGGCCATTCTTTCTTCTCCAGAACTCCCCATCCCGCCCACCTCCGGCAGACAGCAGGTGGTCCCAAGGTCCCACTGACCCAATATTGCTTAGTTCAGCCTCCATTTCTGGCAGATCCAGTTTTCTCCCCACAACCTCAAGACTGAGTCAGGTGTTCCTCTAGGGGGAGTGGGATCCAAGGAGTCAGTCCAAGATGATTCTGATCCCAAGCTGTTCAGTGGTTGTGGTTAGCAGCTTGGGCATGCTTTGCTTTTTTCTTGTTTGTTTGTTTGTTTGTTTAGAAAAACAGATTTCATACAAACATTTGTTCTATGTAATCTATTTTAAGGTAATTCTGAAAATATTTGAAATGTATAGTTGTATGAACAAATGTGTAAGTATTTTGGAGATAAATATATCAAAGGTTCTTACTATTGTAGAAGTCATATCTCATGGGAACAAATAGTACACTCTGTTGGTGTTTTTGAGATTTTTTTTCCTTCTTTATTTTGTATTTATCAAAAAAACAGTAAAAAGAATTTAAAATGCGGAAGAGTTAACAATAACTATACAGAGGATAAGAATCATAAGTATGGCTTATCAAGGGTGGAAATACAAATAAGATTGCTACACATATATTTACTTTGTGTTCAGCTTTCCCTCTGAATTTTTTTTTCCATCTCTGTATATCCTTATTCAAGGTCCCTTCCCCTCCCACCACATCTGGTCATTTTTCTTCTCTGCACCTCCCCATCCCCTCCCTGGGCAGGGAAGCAGACAGTCCTATGGTCCCACTGACCCAATAATGCTTGGATCAGTCTCCACTCCTGGCCAAATCCAGTTTTGTCCCCCTTCCCTCAAGAGTGAGTCTGGTGTTCTTATTGTTGGAGTGGGGTTTGAAGGGTAAGTCCAGGGTGATTCTGATCCCAAGCTGTTCGGTGGTTGTGGTTTGCCGCTTGGGCATGTTTGGCTTTTTTTCTTGTTTGTTTGTTTAAAGACCACTAGTGAGTGAGTATATCCCCTGCTCTGAGTTTGGGATACTTCGCTCAGGAGGATATTCTCCAAATCCATACATTTGCCTGCGAATTTTAGGATATCATTTTTTCTTACTGCTGAGTAGTATTCCATTGTGTAGATGTACCACAGTTTGTTAATCCATTCTTCAGTTGAGGGACATCTAGGTTGTTTCCAGGATCTTGCTATTACAAATAATGCTGCTATGAACATAATTGAGCTAATACCTTTGGAGTGTGAATATGCCTCTTTAGAGTATACACCCAGAAGTGGTATTGCTAGGTCCTTGGGGAGATTGATTCTCAGTTTTCTGAGAAACCTCCATATTGCATTCCAAAGTGGCTGAACAAGCTTACACTCCCACCAACAATAGAGGAATGTTCCCCTTGCTCCACATCCTCTCCAGCATAAGCTGTCATCTGTGCCTTTTATCTTAGTCAATCTAACAGGTGTTAGGTGGTATCTCAAAGTTGTTTTGATTTGCATTTCTCTGATGGCTAAAGATGAAGAGCACTTTTTCAGGTGCCTTTCAGCCATTCGTAGTTCTTCTGCTGAGAATTCCCTTTTTAGATCTGAACCCCATTTTTTGATAGGGTTATTCAAGATTTTGGGCTCTAAATTCTTGAGCTCTTTATATACCTTAGAGATCAGTCCTCTATCACTTGTAGGGTTGGTGAAAATCTTTTCCCATTCTGTAGGCTGATGTTTTGTCCTATTGACAGTGTCCTTGGCTTTGCAGAAGCTTCTCAGCTTCAGGAGATCCCACTTATTGATTGTTGGTCTTAGTGCCTGTGCCACTGGTGTTATGTTTAGGAAGAGGTGGCCTGTGCAAATTTGTAGAAGTGTATTTCCCACTTTCTTTTCTATCAAGTTCAAAGTGGCTGGGTTTAAGTTGAGGTCTTTGATCCACTTGGATTTGAGTTTTGTGCAGGGTGACAGGCTCGGATCTATTTGCATTTTTCTACATACTTCCTTCCAGCTATGCCAACACCATTTGTTAAATATACTATCTTTTTTCCATTGAATGTTTTGGGCCTCTTTGTCAAAGATCAGGTGTTCATAGGTTTTTGGGTTAATGTCTGGATCCTCAATTCTATTCCATTGGTCCACAAGTCTGTTTTTATGCCAGTACCAGGCTGTTTTTATTACTGTAGCTCTATAGTATA
>PVIH01005403.1:0-33942 GCA_004025045.1 Sigmodon hispidus
GTACAGAGTCTATAGGGGTCTGGCCTAGGTATAGAGTCTATAGGGGTCTGGCCTAGGTACAGAGTCTATAGGGGTCTGGCCTAGGTACAGAGTCTATAGGGGTCTGGCCTAGGTACAGAGTCTATAGGGGTCTGGCCTAGGTACAGAGTCTATAGGGTCTGGCCTAGGCCCTCTGCTTTTATGTTATGGTTGAGTATCTTGGGCTTCTTGTGAGACTCCAAACAGTGGGAGCAGAGGCTGTCTCTGATTCTTTTGCCTGTGTTTGGGGCTCTTTTCCTCCTACTGGTGCCTTGTCCAGCCTTAATATGAGGATGTGCCCATTCTTATTGCAATTTGATCTGCCATGTTTGGTTGATATCCCAGGGAGGCTTGCCCCTTCTGAGGAGAAATGGAGGAGTGGATGTGGGAGAGAGGGTGGAGGGGAGGGACTGGGAGAAGATGGAAACTTCAGTCAGGATGTAATATATGAGAGAAGAATTTAAACAAAAAAATGATTTACTGATTTTGGTCAGATGATAAGAAAATTAAGTTTTGTGAAATAATACTTTTTGAGATTACTATTTTTCAGCAACACTTTGTTATCACCTTTGGCACACTTTGCATGCTGGAGAAAACATTTTAGCTATTGCTGGTGACACCACTTGCCAGTCAACAGCCATACTTAGACATCTTGTTTTCATTGGAAAATTTTGTGGCATTTGGCCCATCATCTAAAACAGTGGAAACAAAACAGTAGCAAGTCAGACTTAACACAGTGGGAACAGACAGAAGCCAGCAGGAGACTCAAGGACCCAAGCTTGTCAGGTTTTGGAGCTATGAATGTTGACTTGTTTATGAGAGAAAACACAAAGTAAGAATGTTACCAATTTTTTTGGTCAAAAAGTAGTTTCAAACTTCATTCATGATTCTCAAAATTTCCACAATTCAGTATGGATACTGAGTCTAATAGACCAGGGATATACTGCTTTTGTTCTGTTTTGCTTGAGTCAGGGTTTCTTTTCTTTTTTTTAATTTATTTATTTATTACATACAATGCTCTGTCTGCATGTATGCCTGCATGTATGCCTGCATGTCAGAAGAGGGTATCAGATCTCATTATAGATGGTTGTGAGCCACCATGTGGTTGCTGGGAATTGAACTCAGGTATTCTGGAAGAGCAGCCAGTGCTCCTAACCTCTGCTGCCTGAGACAGGGTTTCTTTAAAAAAGAAAAAAAAAAAATCAAAACAAAGCCAGTCTTAGCCATCGAAGAACTTGCTCTGCATACCCGGCTGGCCTTGAACTCAGAGCTCCACCTACCTTTGCCTCCTGAGTGCTGGGACTAAAGGTGTGGGCCATCATCACCTGATTATGTATAGCCCAGTGTAGAGTACTTGCTTCTGAGGGAGCCTTAGCTTTGAGCCCTAGCACTACAAGCAAAGCAAACAATACAAAATCAACATTGTGAAGGAGAAACAAAGATATTGAATGATTTTTTTCTACAATGTTCACACTTAGAAACAATTTCTAACAGCTGCATGATCAGAAAATTGTGAACTATAGGAAAAGATTACATCATACTTTCTGAACCTTCCCGCATTTGCTATCTGCTGAACGATGACTTTATTCTTGGTTGGTGTTACTACAGGACAGAGCTATTGTGATGCATGGTGTAGTCTACGTTTAAAGACGTCTAAAGACCAGTAAGTGGTTCAGTAGGTGATGGCGCTTGACAGCAAGCCTGTCCACCTGAATTTGATACCCAAAAGTTACATAGCTCAACAAAAGAATTGACTCCTGCAAACTGTCTCTGACCTCAACACCACCCCCACATTGATAATTTTTAAAAGTTAAAAAAATCTATAAAATATTCCAAGGCTTGCTTGACTATTGATGATTTTTTTTTTTTAATTAGTTCAGCGAACACAGGATGGACTTTTTTAAAATAAAAGCCAACATAAAGACTCCTTGCCGGATTGTGCAGGACTGAAACAAGAATCACAGGGGACACAGGACACTTTAAGAAGCTACTTGTGTTTATTTTCTGATTTACAATCGATAAAGCAAAAGGAGGTGCATAATGAGCTATTTGACAAAGTCAAGTTCCAGATACGACACAATGGTATTTTCCTGTAGCCCGCAGGGCCCTATGCCATGCCTGGGGTCACACTCAGAATTAGGGGGAGGTTCTGTGCAGCCTCTAAGCACCCGACAACAGAGGTGACCCTAGACACAGGCAGCCCTAGTTCCTGATGTTAAGCTGGCGTGATAACCACCCACCACTGATTATGCACTAGGGGATTGGAATACTGCATAAAATCTGCCTTCAGTGGAGGCCAGGCTCTTGGGAGCCTTCTCTGATGTCTCCCTTGGCAGAGTCTGATCATTTATGTCAGACCATGGGCAAGTACAAAACTAAAAACCAAAACCTACTTAATTAACAATGGTCATTAACATCTAAAGATTTAAACCTAAGGCTATTTACATAATATTTGGGATCTTCAAAATTCAGGGCAATTTTAATTCTGAGCTTGAGAAGACTCTCCTACTAGATAACAGGACACTGAGAAGTACCTGAGAAATAATCACAGAAAATCCTGAAGGAGCAAACAACTGGGCTTCCCCATGCAAACATGAAAGTACAGACCAGCTGATACTGTAAACGAACAAAAACATGGACAGCATCCAAGCATAATAACTCCATGGAGGAAGAACTTGCTGGAAGGCTCTAGTTCTTACATTTTACAGACAGCCTGATGTAACAGATTCTCAGTACCAAAAATAATTTTAGGTGACAACTTCAAAATCAGCAAACCCAGTTTTAAGACAGGATTCATTTGCGGAGACAAGCATGCACCAGGGTACATTATTATTGATTTATTAAAGCCGTCTGGTTTTCTTGAACCAAATGTGCTCACTTGGTGCTAAGACACTGGCCTGCCCCCAGTGATCACTTAGGCACTGAGTATACAAAAGTATAGAAGTATTCTCAACACAACAAATCTATCTTAATTTGCAGTGGCTTGCATAACATATATAAACCTGGTTATTTAACACTTTTCTACCTCCTCCAGCCCATACTCTCCTGCTTCCTGCTGCTCCATCTCCAGAAACTGTAACTGTCCAAGCAACAGACGTTTCTTCAGGATCTAAGACAGAGCTGGAAGCTTTTGATGAGAGAGGTACCCAGCTATTTATATACTAGAAATACAAATGCTATTTAAAAAATGATTTGAAATATTTAGGAAATTGAAACACCAAGAATTCTTGTTCTAATGCCTGCTTTATGCAAGGTCACTTGCTAACCTGGAATCCTTCATAAACGTGTGCATGACCTGTTGACAGCAGCTCAAGGTCACCTGCTATCCCGGAGTCCTTTGTAAATGTGTGCGTGACGATCTGTTGACAGTGGCTAGATGAGGCAAAGGTGACAAAGCCATCTTTCCACCTCTGCTTCTGAGAAATGTATTTAGAAAAGTTTTATTAAAGAGTTTAGAAACATAGAAAACCCATACATTCTTACCCTCAAATGGATTTTGCTTGTTTTTTAACCCTTTGGGTACATCTCTTCTTGGGGAGGAGATGAGAGAGAGAGAGAAGCAACTCCTACAGAAATGAAGAATCCTTCTCAAGCAAAATATTCACAAGCTAAGCACCAAAAGGGCCAAAGAAGAAACTTCCCGCCTTTCACAAACAAAGAAAGGAATCCCCACTCATCTTTTCCCACGGGTGACATTCTCTCTTGAACATCCCCGGGAGCAAAGCCATGGCCTGCCACCTCAGAAAGAGCTGCTTCTTCCCAACTCGAGGTCCGCATCACACCGCTGAATGCTGGAACCCACCTTCAGGCCTCACTGTCTTAGCTTTCCCATGGACAAGGACCTTCTCTACTGCAGATACCAAGACTAGGCAGCTGACTTCACCACGTAAGGAAAACACCGAAATCCAACAAACACACTCCTGAAGCATGGGCCCGGGTTTTACTTCAGTTTATAATTTAATGTGCCTGAGAATTTTTGTGCAAATACATTTCATCTCTCATTAAAAATATGCATAGCACACTTTGGAAAAAGTTAGTTACAACTAACTTTTCTTTAAAAATTTACATATATAAATATACAACATAATCTAAGTCCTACTGATTGCACTTCTGCTTTAAAGCCTTCCAGCCTCCAAGGAAATTTGAGAAACATGTAATTATGCTTGCATTCCTTGGCCACCGTATTATCCAGAAGAAATGTCTTGAAAGACTTCCTTGATTCCAATTTATCCCATTCTCCTTCTAAAATCCCTCCCAAGCCCATTCATATCATAATTTCTAAAAATTTTGTTAAGTTGTACAAAAATACAAATTTAAAAAACTGAAGTTCTAGTAATCATAAATATAAAGGAACCTGGGTGGTGTTTGGGTTCTTAGTGCCTGGAAGTTCTAAAATGAGAAAGTCTCCATTTTTGAAAGAAGGGACAAGATAAAACTCCTTATTTGCTAATGCTGTGAGCGCACCACTAAATGGATGCATAATCTGATCAGGCATCAGCAGGAAAAGCATCTACAGCCTCAGTAACAGACCACACAGACCCATGGACCCTCTGGAGCATCCTCCCGTGGGACAGCCATGCTCCCCCTGGCTTTCCTCCTAGAGAGGCTCTTCCCGCTCATGTTCCCTAGAGACAGAGGGCTGGCAGTTCAGCATTATTGTCGTGTTTCAATAGGATGGGATTATTTTTCTATTCACTTTTTATTTTTAAGGCCAGGAAACTCAGCTGAAGCACGCTAACCCTTCTTCCATTGGTCCCCCACCTACTCATGTCACTTGTTTCCTCTTCCTGTTTTCTAGACTCCATCCTCAAAGACCCCATCCAAATGTCTCCATCCCTCCACTGCATCTCTCCACATCCACAACCCTTCTGCGACATTCTCTTTCTCTCCACAGACTAGTATCCATCCTCAGTGCGCTGCTATCCTCTGTGTGCTAATTTATACGTGAGGTCAGTTAGTGCCGACCGAGTCTCAGTCTTCCTTCAGGACGCCCATTTTGGGCGAAGTTGTGCAAACTGGGGCTCCAAAGCCACCCATCATGACTGGAAGACTCTGATTCCTCCTCAGTCCACCCAATAAACTGCCACTTGAATTTAAATAAACAGCAGACTCTGGTTTTTGAAGACACATTTCTGCCTCTCGGCTTTTCCCGTTCTCCTGGGGACCAGGGGTTTTCACTACTCGGGCTATCCCCAGCCTCTTCAGCCTGTCTACCAAGTTCATCTTCAGCTGGCCGACATCAGGCGGAGTCCTTGAAGGTCTCAAGCCATACATTTCTTGCAGGAATGTTTCAGCTGGTCGGGAAGCCAAAAAATTCTCGGAGACATGGACTCGAGGCTCAAAAGGCAAGGGAGAAGAGCATGGTGACTGAGATGGGGAATTTGGTGGTGTGGAAGGGGTGGCCAGGGCCTTGGGGCGAGGCCGCAGGAGGGGGTTTTCTGAAGGTGGGCTGTGGTACACCTTAGCAGAGATGCCCCGTTCCTGCAGAAGCTTGGCTAAACTCCGGGTGCTACTGAATGTTATGGTGGAGTCGCGCCGGTTTGTGACGGATTCACCGATGCTGAGTCTATAGGACACGGCAGGAGAGTTCACAGCTGAGTTGGATGAGCTGCTCCCACAGGACAATGAGGGGAACCCAGAGCTGGAAAAAAGAGACAGGGTGCTTTGGAATCAGAAACACCAAGCTGGCACCTGACGCTTTTGCTCTGTTCATAAAGAACATACACCATGAAAACAATCAAACACCCCCCTCCCTTGGATGCAAAGCAACCTTTCATTTGCATGAGGAGACCCACTAGTTGTGTTCTGAAGGACAGCCTTCCCAGTTTTATTTCACTGGAAAACAGCAAATGTCCAATTGTTAAACTACCATTTTCTCAAACAGTGTTATTGGATATTCATGAACTGCATTGTCAGTTTTTGGAATGTGTATTTTTAAAAAATTAAAAATAATAAAAAGCATGGGTAGCTATTAAATCTTGTTTTTTATTCTATGCTTAGTTAAGAAAAAAGTGAAATAAATCATCTATTTATTATCATAGTGGAATGGAAGGCCTGTCTTTAGTCAGCTTTCCTTCGTGAACAAACATTATCAAGATTTAATACATTTCCACTGGTATAAGATGATCATAGTATCAACAGCTTTAAAGATACAAACTAAAGACAAGTCTAAGATTAATAAATTAAACAATAACTTTCCAGAGCATCAACTTGTGCAAAAACCCCAGCGTTTGTGGAAGTCTGACTTCTTGGTCAGAGCGGCCCTACCATGACCCTCTGGTCTTACTCCCATTTGCTGGCAGAATTTCCTGCCCCTCCCCAAACTGTGTAATATAAAAAGTCCTTTAAGAATCAGTTTTCGGGGCTGGAGAGATAGCTCAGCGGTTAAGAGCACCGTCTGCTCTTCCAGAGGACCCGGGTTCGATTCCCAGCACCCACATGGCAGCTAACAACTGTCTGTAGTTCCAGTTCCAGGCAAACACCAAGGCAAATAAATAAAGTTTAAAAAAAAAAAAAAAAAAAAAAAGAATCAGTTTTCTAGGGCATATGTAGGTGAATAATGAATATAGGAAACATGCAGGTATACTGATGATAAAAGCCTCCCCCCCCCCACTGGATATTACCAGCCTGCTGCTTCCATCTTACAGATGCTCCGATCGATCGTCATCGGCTCTCCTTGTTGAGAGCTAGAAATATCAGACTCAAATGCAGAGATCTCCCCAGTGTATATCAGCCTTCCTGGTGTGAGTCACATACTGATTTCATTCCTCTACCCACCAAATGCAGGGATCTCCCCAGTGTATATCAGCCTTCCTGGTGTGACTCACATACTGATTTCATTACTCTACCCACCAAATGCAGGGATCTCCCCAGTGTATATCAGCCTTCCTGGTATGACTCACTGGATTTCACTCCTCTACCCCCTATACTGACTTGCCTCTACACCATCTTTCTTTTTTATTTCTGATTGTACTTTCCTACAAAGACCAAAGTCTCTCTAAACACCACCTCAGATTTTTTTGAGAATTGGCAAGCTAGAACCAGCCTCAATATGGTTCAGTAAGTGAAGTCTGTACTGAATAGTTTGGCCTTGGTAGTTGGTGTCATAACTCACAGAAATGCCCTTGGATAGAGTTGTGTGAGCTAGGTAGTCTCGGGATGAGGGCTGGCCATGCTAGAAAGAGCAACTGTGCTTAAGATGGGGCTTGGGACTAGGAAGCATCGATGTGGAGGCTGGAGCTCCACCACAGGAGTGAGCAACAATGCCAATGCAAACAAGCCCAGAAAACAAGTTTGGGAACTGATGTTTGGGTGAGCCTTTCTGGTCGGCAGAACTCCAAGTGCACATCAGAAACCAAAGGCAAAGGTAATAAATCTAAGAACAAGACAAGCTGCAGGATGAAGCCCAGGGCCTTCATCAAAGCATCTGCTTAGATCTGTAGCCTGCATCCCTTTCCTTGCAATGAGCAACAGTCACACGTATAACAGCTTTCTTTCTGTCAGTCTTTCTAGGAAAGTACTGAATGTGGGAGGATCTGGAACAGCCCGAATTTGAGCAGCATGAGGAATGGAGGCATTCTGGTGAAGAGTGTGGTAGAACCTTGCAACCTAGTTCACTTTGGGTACAAACAACCTCAGGTGAATCATTGTCAGCTGTCTGCTCCTGCATCAGTCACCTTAATTTTCTATGCCTCAATTTCTTCATTTTTATCCAGCATAGTCTGTCTACTTCAAAGAGTTATGATCAAATGAGAGAAATGCAATGTCAAAATATTCTAAAACCAGTCACAGAACCCTAACTAAAACCCTGGAATCTAAGAAGGAAACGTGTGGGAGGCCCCTGATTTGCCAGGCCCTCTTACCTAGGGGTGACCTGTGTGATGTCAGAGGGGTGTAAGATCCTGCAGGTGGTGAAAGTGAAAGTCGAGTTTGTGCATGACAGACACTTTCCTGGGTTCGAAGTTGCAACTGAAATAGAGAGTTTTAGAAAGCCAAACAGAATAAAAAGACTAGGTTAATAATACAAAGGCTCATCATTATTTTGTTAGCAATACAGCATTTATAGTAGTAGAAAGTTCCTAAATATAGAAATAAAATATAAACGCTATACTAGCATTAACTGATTATTAGTATATAACTGAACTTTTAGTACTTTAAAATTATAAACAAAAGGAGTAAACATGGCTTAGAAATGAGTGAAGATCACTCTGCAAAACACACTGAAAAGATCTTGGTATCTAAGTGTCCAGGTGAAGCTACTCTTCTGGTTCTTTACGTATTCTTGACTCTGACTCTAGAAAACGGCAAGGTAATTCAAGGATGAGACCTCTTTTGTTTTTCCTTTCTTTTGTGATGGGGTTGACATTTGCTGGCACAAAAGCAATGATAGGTAAAACTCTGGCACAAATCAGGACAGTCATATCAGAGCATACTGTATTCTTCATTCTTACGTAGTCACAGCATCTTTTTTTTTCAAAGCCAGATTTACTGAAGAAGGTTTTTGATGGAGTAAAATTATCATGAAGTCTTGAGTCTTTTTCCTATGCAGAAACAGGACATGTCCACCGAGTTCCCTTGCTGTGTGTTAGCATGTAAACACCTCCCTAGCTTGTCTCATGCCTAGGGGGTGTCTACACGGTCACCCTTTAAAGAGACTCAACAGTGGCAAGGATCTCTCTCTCCTACGCCTCTCCCTTCCTCTCTCTTTCCTTCTTCCCCTCCCCCACCTGTTTCCAATAAACTCAACATGGCTTCCTGGCAGCTTGTCAGCGTGTTCCATCTTTCACATGCAAAATACAAACACTGCGCACAATGCTGCCAATACAAATAGCAGTTACCCACAGAAAACTTATGCAGCCAAGTTGAAATTGTATCAGGAAACACCATTTACTCAAAAGTACAACTAATACACAAGCTATAATTATTCAGACTAAGGAATCTGGCAGGCATTTTCTTGGGGTAAAAAGCTGTCAATATTTTCTACCAATAACAAATGTAAGCTTCAAGTGAAAATCAGTTTTGGAAAACTTATGCTCAATACTGAGAGCCTGAAAATACCCAAACATAGCTTTGCATGCTGAGGTCATTAGTAGTGACATAAATCAATACACTATAAATGGAAAGTGTCAGCATCTGGGTGTCCATGTAACTGTCTTAATGACCAATGCAGGTCACCAAACCATGCATGAGCGAATGTTTAAAGTGTAGGACAAACAGATATTAATGAAAACTAATATAAAATTCATTGCTATGGTTTTAGATTTCCCATTGCTATAATTATTCAAGAAACTAGTACTTACCAACATCCATAATTCTTGAAAAGACTATTAAAATACTTTTTTCTTTTCTAGATACATATACATATGAGGGTGTATTTTCTTCACCCAAAACAGACTGATGCAGATGTCCATAATAAGAATTTTCTATTAAGTCAGAGATTAGACTTGCAAAATTGTAAAACAAAACCATTTTTCTTACTATGTACAATATAGTTATTTTTCAGAAACAGATTTATTTATTTATTTGGTTTTGTTTTTTATTTGTTTGTTTTGTTTTTTGAGACAGGGGTTCTCTTGTAGTTCTGGCTGTCAAGGAACTCATTCTGCAAACCAGGCTGGCATCAAACTCAGAGATCCTCCTGCCTCTGCCTCCCCAGTGCTGGGATTAAAGATATGTGCCACACTGCCCAGTTCAGAATTTTTATTTTTAAAAAAGCTAATTTTGGGGGTTAAGTTCTCAGTTTTTTAAACATTTACTTTTTTATTTTTTTTTATGTGAATTGGTGTTTTGCCTGCATGTATAACTGTGTAAGGGTGTCAGATCTTCGAATTACAGACAGTTGTTAGCTGCCATGTGGATGCTGGGAATCTAACTCAGGTCCTCCAGAAGAACAGTCAGTACTCTAACCGCTGAGCCACCTCTCCAGCCCAGTTCTCAGTTTTTATTCCAACTTAATTAGTATTAATAGACATATATATAAACCTTCGGAAGTTCTTTTGGACTTTTAAGAGTTTCAAAGAATCCTGAGACCAAGAGGCTTGCAAGCCACTAATTGACCTGATCTATATCTCCTCCTAATTTAGTTCTGCAGGCTGATAGGATAAACTGGAGAAGATTAGAAATGTCAGCAATGCTATAGATTTTTACTATCTTACTTCTACTAGTGATTGCATGCCAGTGAGATGGTGCAGGGGTAGCTAGATACCCACAGTAGGACCATGCAATGCACTGGCTATGGAGCCAAGCAATAAACACTCCTTTTACCTGTAACTGGACCACCTGCTGTGGTAATGGGTGGCAGGAAGATCCCTGTCACTGGTGTGGGAGTTGCAGGTTTCTGTTCCACTTGAAGAGGCTGCTGAACCTGAAAAGTGATTCCCTCTTCTTCATCCTCCTCTAAATCCGAGATGTGATAGACGACATCCTTGGGCATTTGGGTGAAGCCTTTAGTAATGACGCCTGGTCGTGGGTCAAGGATGGTTCCCAAGTTTGGTTGAGCAAGCTGCTGCCAATGATGTAGAGTTTGTGATCCTGGACAGGCAAGCAGGAGAGGCATGCATTAGATTTCCCTCAGAACCAGGGTCCTCTGGTAGAGCAATCAGTGCTCTTAACTACTGAGCCATCTCTCCAGTCCCTAATAAGGAACTTTTTAACACAGTATCAGAGAATCACTCATGAACCATCAATATCCCATGAATATTTTAGACTTAATTTGTATTTTAGATAAAACTGAACTGAAGGAGAAAACATGTGTGCCTCTGTGTCAGTGGCACTTCTTGGGTTGAGTTCTTTGTAGGTGGAAATAAAGTATCTGGATTATGTCATTTATCACATCCTGTTGGTCTTACCATGGTAACTGATACTCTAACAACAGTTACAAAAAGATTCTCCCCACTTCCCTCTTCCACCGATACCAAAACATCAGAAAAGAACGAAAGGCTGAAGACTCAGTGACACAGGCTGCCCTGCTCACTAACTGTGCAGTGTATGGCATCACCACACTGCAGACAGCAGATTTAAGAATGTCAGACAGCTTGTGCACATGGTATTCTCACAACTGATTTCAATTCTCGGAGAAACGTCTAACATTCAGATAGCTTCTAAAAGCTGTTAGGGACTTATTACCTTCTAAGGGCTTGACAATCTGTAGTTTTTCTGGCATGAAGCCTCGAAGGCAGCTGGCACTGCCAAGGTCCGTGGTCTCGGACTGGTCAGCACAGAACGAGTCGAAGCTCCCCGTGGGGGTGTCACAGCTAACTCCTTCCTTCTCAGCCAGGACCTGGATCTTCCGTTCCCATTCTTCAGCAAAGAACTGCTTCTCACTTAGGTAGTTCTGTCTTCGCAGGCTCAGGCGATGCAATGCCGTAGCCAAATCACTATCTTCAGTAGGTCCTGGGTGGCTTGTGGGCTCAGAGTTCCTGTGGGAAAATCATATCTGCTGACAAGATTGTAGGTTGTGTGCACAACGTAGACCTCTCCTTTCTACAGTGCTGAACATTCAAAAGACTGACCTTAGGATTGAGGCGTTTTCTAAGCTACTTGAAATACAGAAAACAACAAAAAGCTATCAACAGTTCTGTATATCACTATAATACATCATTTTCAATTACTTCTAGAAAGTCAAAAATATACTGTTTGCTAACTTTTCCATTTCATTACAAAACTGCAGGAATGTTTTATGCTCATGTCAGACAATCACAAATCAAGTATTACTACCCTCCACAGAATTACTCAGTTCACTGAGTGTAAGAGGCACCACTGTTTATAACAGTGAATGAAGAGAAGTACTCGCCACAAACTATCACATGCTATTAGTTACAAAATGTAATTACTTAAAAAAAGTGTGAGTAAGGTGTGGTGGGACATGCCAGTAATTCTGGCACTCAGGAGACTGAGCAGGAGAATCATGATTTTGATGGCTGTCTGGGCTGCATAGAAAGTTCAAGTTAGCCTGGCCATATAGAAAAACAGCCTACCTAAAACCAACCAAACAACAACAGACAAAAAAAAAAAAAAAAAAAAAAAAAAAAAAAAAAAAAAAAAAAAAAAAAAAAAAAAAAAAAAAAAAAAAAAAAAAAAAAAAAAAAAAAAAAAGAGAGAGAGAGAGAAAAGAAAAGAGAGAAAAGAAAAAAGTAACTAATGGTAAAAAAAAAAAAAAAGGTGTGAAAAACTTGATGGGTCATAAGCATCCCCAAATATGCAGAATATTTAAAAGAAAGCAAGGATTAAAAATGACAAACTAGGGGCTGGAGAGATGGCTCAGAGGTTAAGAGCACTGACTGCTTTTCCAGAGGATTCCCAGCATCCACATGGCAGCTCACAACTGTCTGTCGTTCCAGGCAAAAACACTAAGGCAAATAAATAAAAATAAAGAATAAAAGAAAGAAGGTTTTTTTTTTTTTTTTTTTTTTTTAAAAAGACAAACTATTACATCATCATATGTGTCTAGATTGGGAGGTAGTTTAGAATTGAGGCAGGAGGAGGTTACAGCTGCTCCCAGCCATTGCAGGTGATCTGAGTGTGAGAATCTGCTATGCCAACACCATAAGGAATGCAGACCCACAGCCAGGCCCCGTGCCTTACCCTGGAACCCCTGTGTTGCTCCCTTGGTCCAGGAGTGTTCTGTCCTCTGTTTGCTGGACACCAGACTCAAAGGGTTTTGCTGTCATGATGACACTTGAGCGGTTGGAGCCTGGGATGGGTAGCAGGGCTGGGAAGGTGACAGAGCGGCCCCGAGTGTCATTGGCAACCTTGACAGTATCAAATACCCGTTTCTGCTGGGCCCTGTCAAAAAGAGAAGCATTTGTTCATTCCTGTTACTGTCACCCACTAGAGGGCACCCACAAGACTCGTGCATGCAGAGAACCAGAAATAAAGCTGCCCTGAATACTCTCAAGTTTGGGAGGCATGAGAAAATAAACTTTATTACAGGAGAGCTTTGTCAAGAGAAGACAATTTGCACAGTACAGGTTCACTCGTGACCAGCATTCATCACTCTGCGTTGTGACTCTTCCCTCAATGCTCAGGGATCAAACTCAGGACCTCGATCTGCCTTGCGAGCCTCCCCCACCATTGCAATTCCCACCCTGCGCCTCCCTTTGAATTTCCACTCCACTGACACAGTGACAGCCCTTGCGCCCTATACTTACTTTTGTTTAAACACAGATTCCTCATCCAAACTCAGCTTTTTACGCATGGTCCCTTCAATCTCAGCTGCCAATGATTCCTAAGAAAAGGAGTTCAAGATTTGTAAAGTGATTACTATCCTCAAATGAATCAAGAGAGTCATAGCAATCTTATGTTATAAGAAAAGAAAATACAGACTAAAATTCAAAAGGGAAAGAGAGACTGTGGAAATAAAAACTTTTAAACAAGAACCAGCTATCTTTTCATGAGGCATTTTTCTAAGGTGGCAATGGACAAGACCAGTACACGAAAAGCCAACATTATATATGCAGAGACACAAACACAGAAGGCTGAAGACCAAAGTGAACCTGTAAAAAATTTTCTTCTTGCATCCTTGTAATTTCTACATACTTATATGATTTTGATAATTTGCTCAGAGATGAGGATTCAACTAGCATGGATGTCATACTTGGTGGGGCTGGATTGAGGGGCTGAGAACTCGATTTCCACAGATATACAGATGGAATGATAGATGTATACTCAGAGGTGTGCATGAAATACATATATCTCCTGAGCTGACCACCCGAGAGAGTCCAGAAGCCACGATACTTTAGTGATAATGAATACATACGGCATCTAGGTCTGTTGCAGAATATTTCTTTAAATTGTGTGAAGATGTGTCACTGTGATTGGTTTAATAAAGAGCTGAAGGGCCAATAGGCAGGCAGGAGAGAACAGGTGAGGCTTCTGGGCAGAGAGGAACTCCGGATGAATCTAGGTGCTTAAGAGACGCCACCCACCAGTGTCAGCCAGACACTGAGGAAGCTGGACATATGGTACAGGGGAGAGGTGACTAAGCCACATGGCAGACTGCAGACTAATGAAGACAGACTAATTTAAAATATTAAAGCTAGCTGGGGAAAAGCCTAAGCTAAGGTCAAACTTTCATAATTAAAAATAAATCTGTGTCATTATTTGGGGGCTGGTGGTTCAAGAAAGTCCAACAAGAAAGCTTTCTACACAGGACTTGGACTCAGAATGTCATTTCTCAAAGTTACAAGAGCTCCTTGGAGAAATGGCTGATTGCTGGGCTGGGAAAAAAAAAAGTACAATTTATGTGAAGGAGGTTTTTCTGGCACTATCTGGGACAACTTGACTATCAAATGATAGAATTAGGCAAGTCTGACTTGGCAGCTGTGACAGCTGGCTTTAATTGTGAACTTTCCCAGTTAGAACCAGCTGGGAAGGAGTCTCCCTGAGTGACTGGTTACAGTGGGTTGGCCTATGGATGTCTCTGGGGTACTGTCACAATCATAATCACACTAATTGAAGAAGTCCCAGCCCACCGTGAAATGGTCAAAGAGCCCTGGATAAAGTTAAAACCAATCTTCATCAAAGTTTGATGAAGACATTTACCCTTGATCACTTGGTTAATGCTGTATCTGCTAGTTTTCTTTGTGTATAGTTAATTAGTAGTGTTAATTTAATTAGTTCACTATAATATTAACTTTCAAGTGTAAAAAACTGGCATATAATACCAACTACAAATCCATAATTAACACTAATAAGATGAATGTATCCCTGAAATAACATAGCATTATGTGACTGAAATAACTACATACAAAGGTATCTTATTTTTTAATTTTTATGTGTGTCTATCTGTGCATGTGTGTGTGTTAAGGTCAGAAGGTAACTCTGTGGAGTTGCTTGTTCTCTCTTTCCCTTTTTTGGTGTGTTCCAGGGATCGAACTCAGGCCTCCAGGTTTTGCATGGCAAAGGCCTTTTACCCACTGAGCCATCTAGCTAGCCCCAAACATATCCTTCAAAGGTATTTTTGAAGCTGGGTACAGTGGCCTGCGCATGTAAACTCAAGTAGTCAAGACTGAGGCAAGAGGATCGCTTGAGCCTAGAGGTTGAAGTTAGCCTGGCTATGGCAGAGAGACTCCTTCAGAAAGAATGACTGAAGAAATAAACACATAAACCAGAGTTTACAAGCAATAGAATAATAGGCATTGTTGGGAGAATTGGAAAAATTTGAGTGGGCTCTGTGCAAGAAACAACAATGTATTGAGTCACCTTCATGCTAACAGATGGCTGCTGTACCGCCATTAACAGGCATGCCCTTGTCTTCTCTAAACATTGTCCCTATCTTTAGGAAACATAAACTCAAGCACTAAGTAGTCATAGGAATCTTTGACACTTGCTATCAAACAGTTCAGGAAAAACAACAACAAAAACCAACTAACAACCAACCAACCAGTCAAACAAGCACACAACCAACCAACCAACAAATAACCAACCAACTCACATGGTAGAGAATCAACTCTAGAAGGTTGTCCTAGTAAGAGTGTCTACTGTTGTGACAAATCACCATGACCAAAAGCAATTTGGGGAGGAAGGGCTAAGTCACCTTTATTCTAAGTCTAGCAGCTGGGGAGGTGAGGCAGGAACTGGGAAGCAGGAGCTGATGCGCGGGTCATGGGGCTTGCTCCACCTGCTTCCTTCAGGACCACCAGCCCAGGGGTGGCACACACCACCTTCCACATCAATCACTAACTAAGAAAATACCCCATTGGCTGGCCTACAGGCCTATCTTGTGGAAGTATCTTCCTACTTGAGAGTGTCTCATTCCACCCTACCCTAGCCTGTGTCACGTGAACAAAATACTAGCCAACACAAAAATTGTCTCTGACCTTTATATGTGCTCATGACACATGAATAAACAGATGCACATGTACATGCGTTACATGGAGAAAAAAAAAATCTTAAAAAAAAATAGTAGGTAGCCAGGGAGAAGAAGGCTCTATAGGCAAAGGCTTGCTTTCAAGTCTGATGACCTGAGTTTTATCCCTGGGTCCTACATCATGATGGGAAGAACCAACTTCCATAGAGTATTCTCTGACCTCCATACCTATATTGTGAGTCATGTAGATAACACACACACAAAGCAAACACACATAAAGATCTGAGTTTATTTTAAATATAGCATCGAGTTTAGAATATCATTTGTGAAAATAGAATAAGAGTGATAAGGAAGATGTGGATATGCAAATTAAATCTCGACTTGGTAACTGTGTCCTCTTCTCTGTTTTCTTTCCTAGATAACCTTATGGCACCATAAGCTACACCACACCCTGGACACAGAATGCAAGCTTCTTCTCTTTTTTTTCTGTAAGCACATAGCAGCTTTCTTGTCTCTTACCCCTGTGAAAACTCCATAAGACTGGGAGAAGCAGAGGTGAGCCGCAGGGCCACATTTGCTACGAAGCTCTTTTATTTCTTCTTGAGACTCGTGTAACATTCCCAGGCACTCCATGTTTCTGTCTTGTAAGTCATGAAGCTGAAGGAGAAAAGCAGCACACTTGTAATGTCCCCAGATGACCCTTGTTAATCATGAACCCCTGGGATAAGGAGTCCCGAGAGGGTACTAATATTGCCCAGGGACTAGCAGACTGTAGAAATATCATTTCAACAAAACAACTCTAAAGCAAACTCAGCCACAAGCATATTCATGTTAAGGTGCGAGGATCTGAGATGTCTTGGGGCAAGACTCTAAAAACACGACTTCCCAAAACCTGAAATGCTGTAGAGACAATCTAAACTGTCAATTCAGTATCTGATGGCTCATGCCCAATACCTATGGAGGAAATAGGAAGCGCTATCCTATCAGGGTTAGCATAATAATGCATTTTCTCATGAACATCACCCTCAGGTCTTTAAGGGAAAAGGTCAAGAGGCTAGAAAGTGACTCATTTAATCTTAGGGTGCCCTATAATCTGAAATAAGACCCCCCGCCTTGTTTGAAAATCTTCTCTAGCAGCTGGCAAAGGCAGAAATTTCACAGTGTATTTTAACTGAAATAATTTCTCCACATATAGCATGTGTCCTGCACTTTGGGGTATCAGGGTTTGGGGATGCTCATCTAAAATGTACATTACCCTGCCTCTCTCTCATTCTGAGAGCCTTGGCAGAGGCTTTCCTCTTTTTTTCTTTTTTTCCTTTTCTTTTCCACATGCTACAAAGCCATCCTGAACTGAGGAAGACCAGGACACGCATTACCCACACTCACTGCAGCACTTGGAAACACTGGAAGCCTAAGTAGGTGCAGTGGAGGGATGGTGGGCTGAGGAGAGCCTGGTAACATGCCTTGCCACATCACCAGCTTCTAAAGACATCATCAAGGCGACTTTGGGAAAGCTGATGTGAGACATTCTTGCTTAAATAGGAAGCAGAACTTCCGCCCAACTGTCGACCTTGATAAACTGTGGACATTAGTCAGTGAGTGGGCACAGTAAGGGAGGGAAATGCTTCCCAAAGCTGCTCTCACCATCAGCATGCTGTGAAGCTTGGGGGAGGGGTCCCTAAGCAGCCTGTCTTGGTGAAAACTAAATGCTTCAGCAGAAGAGCTGAGGAGATTAAGGTGTTGGGGCTCGCTCTGTCCACACAGGGAGGTTCATTAAATGCTAACAAATCTTAAAACACTCAGCTGAGGTGATGGAGGCACACCCAGCAGTGGGCAGGCCATGGTAGGAGCATCTCAAGTTTGAGGATAGCCTGTGCTTCAGAGTTCCATGCTAGCCTTAGGCCTTAGAAAACTCTGTCTCAAAGTTAAAAAGATAAATACACTGAAATGAGGATGTCCATATGGCTCTCACATGATCAACTGAGTAGAAACTCAGGGCAGTACCTAGGAATCTATTTAAAACATGCTGTTCCCAGTAAGTGTTACAAACGCTGAAATGCCACAAAGTTAAATCTAGCACATAAGTGGATAGAAAGACTGTAAGAGATTTTGCTATTTTGCTTACATACATGCAAAAATACTTTCCATCAGAAATCATCTTACTAGGCTAGTAACATATGCTAATAAAAGGTTTGTATAGAATGGAAGACCCAATACAGTTACAGCCACTTTATTTTTGACAGATGTCACAAATACAAATAACAAACAAAATTCCCAGTTTCTCTGACAAAAATGGTGCTGGTAAAACTGTATGCACATGTAGTGGACTAAAATAGGATCTTTATTTCTCACCTTGCACAAAAATCTACTCCAAGGCAATCAAGAACATCTTGATTGAAGAAATAAGATCTGAGACTCTGAGACCATCAAAGGAAAAAGTAAAGAAGAGACTTCAAGATATTGGCAGAGGCAAGAACTTCTTGAACAGGATCCCAGTCACTCAGGAAATCACAAGATCAAAAGGCTTCTACGCAGCAAAGGAAGCATGAAGTCTCATTCTCTCGATTTCCTGAGTGACTGGGAGGTAACAACGTGAAGAGGCAGCTGCAGAGTGGGAGAAAACCTTTGCCAGGTGTGACCTAATAGAATGCAGCATCTACAGTACAGTACTAAAAGCTAGACAAGAGGGCTGGAGAGATAGATGGCTCAGAGGCTAAGAGCGCTGACTGCTCTTCCAGAGGTCCTGAGTTTGATTCCCAGCAACCAAATGGTGGCTCACAACCATCTATGATGACATCTGGTACCCTCTTCTGTACACTGTATACACAATAAATAAATAAATAAATAAATAAATAAATAAATAAATAAATAAATAAATAAATATTCCCAGCAACCAAATGGTGGTTCACAACCATCTATGATGACATCTGGTACCCTCTTCTGTACACTGTATACATAATAAATAAATAAATAAATAAATAAATAAATAAATAAATATTAAAAAAAAGAAACCAAGCAACCCGATCCATAAGCAGCTAAGGAAACCAAATTCTCAAAACCTGAGCCACAAATACCCAATAAACACAAAAAACGCTCAGTCTCACTGGCCACCAAGGAAATGCAATGGTACTGAGATTCCACCTTACCCTAGTCAGAATGCTAGCCGCAGGAGAACAAGCACCAAAGGCTCATAAAGTGTGAGACAAAAGGCAACCTGTCTGCAATGATGTTGGGAACGTAAGCCAGTCCATTCACTATGGAAAGCAGCATGGAAGTTCCTCAAAAACCAAAAAGAGACCTACCATATGACCCTGCTGTCAGTCCTGTGCATTTACCAAGAGACTCTGAGCCAGCATATCAGATACTTGCTCACCAGTGTTTACTGCAACACTACGACAATAGATAAATTATGGAACCAACATAAGTGTCTAAAACAAAAGCACAGTTAAAGAACATGTGGCTATACACAATGCAATGTGTGTTAGCCATAAGTCAGAACAAAGTCATTCATTCGCAGAAAAACGGACCCAACTAGAGGCAACCAGGTGGAGTAAATGAAAACAGCCTCAGAAAGGTCAGTCCATCTTTGTCTCCTGAGTGGGCTAGTTTTACCTATCTTATACAGCTCTGGGAAACCATGCATGAATATGTGCCATCACAGCAGAGGAGGAGAAAAGTGAAGGATGAGTGGTGGAGGTGTGCGAGACACATGATACACACTCACATGAAAGATAACTTTCAAGTCCTGTATTTTTAAAGAAAGCCAAGGCTTTCTCTATTACTCAGGAGGAAGGCTGCCAAGATTAGCTCTAGAAACAAGACTTTTCAAATGCTTTATTTCTTAGATCTCATCAATTTCATCTCAATCATTTGTTGTACTGCTGAATTCCAAACGTGGCAGTTCTCGTCTCTAATTCTTACAAGCATGAGCGGCATCCCTATGCCCCTCCTGCCCTGTGAAGACAGGGGAAGGACCCATTACCTCCATGGTCAGCTGTCGCTGGGCGTCTTTGGAGGCCTGCAGGTGAAGTCTCAGTTCTTCCTTCTCAATGACGTGCTGGCAACACAGAAGGGGACACGTAAGACAGACATCCCACAGGGCGTGTCAAACATCCTACAAGAGACGCGTGAGACCTTGTAACCACTTCCTCCCTTCAAAGACACACCAAGAGCATCTATCTGGCCTATAGTCTTAGGGCTATGACAATGAACCCAACAGAGGCCAACTAAGAGTAATAATGTAAGCAGAACACAAAATCCATGTGTTCAGAGGATATGGACCATGAAACCTTCTCAAGGAAATCTGATATTTTGCAAAAATAAGTAGTACCTCAAAAGTTATTTATGATATTTTGGCAGAGGAGCAATATTAAAAGGACAGAGTGAACAGGGAGAAGCCAAGTTTCCTCAGCTTGGTTTGCCAGCACTTAGCAGCATGCGGTGCACCGGGACAGTGCTTAGCAGAGCTGGGCTGAGTGAGTGAATGCACATACTTCTTTAAGCTTGTGCTGGAGATCGACGATCTGAGACAGCAGGGAAGAGATCTCTTCTTGGTATCGAATCAGCTCATCACTCTTCCCAGAGAGTTCTTCGGTCATTCTGGACATCTGTGCGTTAGTCTCACCTAGGAGCAAAGTCAAAGTTTAGAAATCAACACAAAGGTAGAACAGGAACCAGTGCATAAAAGCTTGCAGGCCAGATGCTGATTTGTGACACTCTGATTTGTGACAAGCCGGAGTGTCACGAGCACATCTGTCAACAAACAGAAAAACCAAGGTTTCTCCATGGTAAGCTGACCCTGGGAACTGGAAGCAATGATGCTAAGGGAGAGGGGCCTTCCACTGGCAAACATGCTGAAGAGCTGATTTAAGCTTTTCCTTCATGAAAAAGACATTTGTGTCAATCTTCATGAAAGGCTGAAAAGAGAGCTAGGTGAATTAAGTGTCTTTGCAAGTGCTAAGAAATGATTCCAGTAGTGCCATTAAGAACACTTCAGGGACATAAATAAAGTCCCACAAGCAATGAAAATCAATCTTAACGGTCTAACAAAGGAGACTGTATGGAATGGAACCTTTCCAACCTTTGACAGAATGTGACGATGCTACTGTGATACTTCTGCAGGATAGAGACAGTCAGGAATACCCTTAACCCTAGCTGGCACTTAGTGAAGGCTCACCGTTAGGCTGTGTGCCAGCCTCTCAGCCCTGGCTTTTCCACTTACTAGACTTCTGACTTTACTGAGAGCTTTGGCTCTCTTTTCCCTAAGAAGCTAGACCTTATTTATAGAAAGTCAGTCTTTCCTCTGTGGCAGCCTGACCAGATAAAGGTCTTAATTAGGCTGTGGGCACAGTGTGATATTCTGATTTTCAGTAACTGCTATGGTTCGATCCTCTAAGTTTGTTTGGAAACTTGGTATGTGGTGGAGCGTGGTGTCTAGTGTGGTGGTGCTGAGGTGATGGAAGGCTTGACAGGCAGAGCTCAGCAGGAGGAATCTGGGTCACTGGGTGCTGCCTTCAGAAAGGATCAAGGCTGCTTTCCCTAAACAGCAAGCTCCTGTAAACGAGACTATCTCAAGACTATCTCATGCGTTTGGCTCCTTCTGCATATGGCCAATCCCATCTGTTTCTCCATTATGTTTAAACAGTTAGGGGACTTCACCAGGATGCAGCTGCCTGGACCCTCCAGCCACACAATTATGAGTCAGATAAAGAGAGTTAGTCTGTAAGTAACCCAGGTGCAGCTGCAGATCTTCTGTTACAATGACAAAAGAGCAGACCAAGACAGCAACCATTTAACACTGTTTCATTAAGGCCATGGTCTAATTCTGGAGTTGGAGGCATCTCACCAAATGGCCCCAAAGCAGAATGAACATGTTACTACTTACGAAGTTCTTTGACACAGTCATTGACCAGCTGTTGTTCCTTCTCTTCATAGGTAAAAGTTTCTGTCTTGATATGACAAGCCTTCAGGGGGAAAAACAATCACCACCAATGTGACAATAGGTGTTAATGAATTTGAACCAAAAGCTATAAAAAGCTTTGCCATTTCAAAATTAACGTTTGTTACTTATAAAGGAAACAAAGTTACCCATCAGGTTTAAGCTCTCACAAAATAAAGCCTGGAAGAGGTCGGCACATGCCTCCCTTCAGTCCTTGCAGGACCTTTGCACATGCCTGCTCACACATCTCCATCTCAGCTAAAATGCCAGCTGCTTAGATGCGCTTGGTCCACAGCACTTCACAAACCCCAAGGGCATTTCCGATGTTCTGATGTAACCCTTCTCAGCTAGCTTTTGTTAGCTACACAAGGTGGGTACACTCTGCAGCTGCCATTTATTTTATCTGTCCACCTGCTCAGACCTGCCCCTCAGCAAGCGAGAGGTGACAGGCAGGGAAGGCACAGCAGTAACTGGAATGCTAATGTATTTCATCTCAGTGTGCTCAGACCTGACTATATCGGTACAGGAGAGGAAAGCAAGACGCACCTTGGATCGAAGGGCCATGTTCTCCTCCTCCAGTTCCCTGAGCTTTTCTTGTAGCATGTCCAGCTGCAGCAGACCTTGAGATAAGCTGAAGGAATCATTGAACCGAAGAGGTGTGGAGCAGCTAGAATCGGTTTCGCTCTCCTCAGAAGCAATGGAAACGATTCGAAGCAGTTCATCTTTCTTGGATAGCTCATGCTGCAGCTGGTTAACCTGTACACAAAGTGTGATTACGACATTCAATGTAGCTTCTAATTCACAAAATGATTGCTTTTGATCATAAAAGTCCCCCACTACATCAGCTGCTAGACAAGTGTATAGAAAGTGATAAACACTACATACCTCCTAAGCTACCCATTTAGGCCATTAACTCAACAAATGTAGCTTTTTCTAGAGCACATATGAAGAAAGCCAATTTTCATATTCAAAGTCCTAAACACACCTCACTTTAAAACCCATCCCATAGCATGTACTTTTGGCCAATTCCTGGGGAGAATGATGAGCCATACATATGCTGGACATGGAAGTGCTCACTGAGCTACATCTGCAGGAACCTATTTTTAAAATTTACTTTATTTCATATTTTCACCTCTGAGATACAGTTTCATGATAACTCTTCCAGTGCTCCTGTCTCGGCCTCCAGAATGGCTATGATTACAGGCCTGTGTCATGAAGCTGGAGATGACTTGTGTTTTAAGCTGTCCTCTAACTATGTACCTTCTCATTATGCATGATCACATTTCCAGGAAATGTATATTTTCAGCATTAAGGACCAAATATATTCATAAAATATAAACAAAATTAGATACAAAACAAATTATTGTTAGGCATGGTAGTACATACCTTTAATACCAGCACTGGGGAGGTAGAGGCAGGTAAATGCCTATGAGTTCAAGGGCAGCCTAATCCATATAGCAAATTCCAGGCCAGCCCGAGCTATATGGTAAGACTTTGCCTCTTTTAAAAAAAAATTATAAGAAACTTGAAATTTATCTACTTAATTACTTATTACATTTATTGATATAGAATAAATATATTCTCAAATTTCCATTTTTATGTTTTGGTTTGTTTTTTTTTTTGTTTTTTACCTTTTGTTTTGGTTTCTGAGTAAGAAGCATTTGGGTATTTCAACACCACAGGCTGTCAAATAAAAAGCCCACTATCTCTTTTGTAGCTATTGGTTGATGGAGTCTCACAGACTCTCCAATACTCCAGGCTGTGGCCACTGCTCTTGAGCACCCTCCAGAACCTGATGGTGAGACCCTGTTTGTTACTGAAGATGCTCCACATACTCGAGTCATTGAACGTGAACAAGTCATGTTGTTACTCATCTGGAAGTTTTATCCCTATCGGCTAGTTCTCACCATGCTGCCAGCTACTATACATACCACCATGGCGTACAAGAAATCATCCGTTTACACAACTGGGAACTCTGCCATCTGCACCAGCGACCAGCCTAGCAAGATATGTCTGCTGGTGCAGTAGCAGCACAAGGGTCCTGGGGGTAACCAACCACTTTCTGGTTAGATTTAAAACTTGTTCCACAAGATGGACCTCACACTTGACAGTACTAATGCAGGGTCAAGAACACATGGTCAGGCAGGTCACAGGCCCTAGGGAAGGACCTACTAAAATTATTCTGTTAAACAGACATAGTACTAAACTAACTCCTAGTGGCCTAGAAGTATACCTTCACCAGGAAAGTTTCATTTTGTGATATATGGAAATACGTAAAGTCATTAGATTCTGACGTCATTTGTCTATTGTCAATATTTCAGGGGTCCACTAAGTAAGACCTAATTATTACTATTCCCATTCCAAGTACAATGTCAAAGGCTTACTTGATCAAAGGCTTGTCCCAACTGTTCCTCCAGGGCTTCATTTTGCTCAGACAAGACATGGTTCCGCTTTAAGAGAGCTTGCCCAATTCGAGCAGCTAGCTCTAGGTCTCGATCCCTCTGGAAAGCAACAAATATACCATTTCTTTAGAATATTAAAAAAAAGCAGGTAGCAGATTAGAAATTCTGCAGTGAATTTTGCTAATGTTAAGAGCAAATCTCCTATAAAGTATAGAGATTTATTTTACGACCCTAATAAGTAAATGGACGTGGGGCCAGGCATACGGTAGTGTTTAGTAAACCTTAGTCAAATGTATGATTATATAGTTATGAATGCAAGAGGTCACCTCTTGATAACAAGTAAGGTTTTATTGACAGCCTAGTCATCATGGCCTATCAATCCAACTTTGTACTTAAAACCTCAAGAAGCTAGGAAATCAATATAAGCTTTAGATGTGAGGGTGGGGGGTCTGTGAATGTAGCTCAATGGGAAGAGTGTGCTATTAGTGCTTGGGCCTTGAGTCAATATCCAGTGCCCCCCTCCCCCCACAATATAAAAAATTCAAGTGGACAGAACCTGTACAGTAAAAGCCCACTCAACATTTGTTGCGAATGTCAAGTACAGCAATGACTATTAGGATATGGATCAGGCAAGTATACTGGAACAGTCCCATTTACTGTAGACTACATGCATTCAGAATCAGTAGCTTAGAGGAAGGCATGCCCCAGAACCCATTCCCAACTAGTGCAAGAAGGCTATAATTAGAGACTGGAAATTATGAGGTCATAGGATTCCACCTCGAGTGTGGAGAGGGAGTCTAAAAAGCTGGTGGTGATGAGTAAGGTCTGTGGCAAAGCCAGGCAACAGGTGTTCTTTCTTGGCAGATGGTGATAGTGAGAGAGGGCATGGAGATCCTATGTGGTGATAAAGATCCTTGTGTGTAAAATGGAAAACTGTTAATATGTTTTTAATTGCCTTCTTTGTGAATATGAGCTCTGTTTACATTAATCATTAGATGAATAAAACTAAGCTAACTTTTCTGTATCTAATACATGAAAATCGATCATGTCAGGGCAACTTATCTCACTTTAATATAAGCCAAGTGGCATGTACAAAATACGAAAAGCATTTTAAGGATAGATGCATGTCAAAAGGAAGTCTTCCGTAAAATCAACTAAAACTAAGCTATAGGAAAGAATATTACTGCATTCCAACTGGAAAAGATTTGCCATGCATGTTAAAACTTCCACATGGGGCTGGAAGAATGCTCAGTGATAAGAGCACAGGCTGCTCTTGCCGAAGAACAGGTTTGGTTCCCAGCACCCATGTAGTGGCTAACAACCATTTATAATTCCTGTTCCAGAGGATCTGCTGCCCTCTTCCGACCTCTGCAGGTATTGCACACACAATTAGGCAAAAACCAGACACATTAAAACAAACAAACAAATAAATGCCCATTAAAACTCCCACAGGCAAATGTAAACTCAAACAATGGCCTGGGCTGGAAGGACACAGGAGATGCTCACACAGGAGATGCTCCAGACTGCAAGTGTTAGCTCAGATAGGGCTCCTTGAGGGCTGGAAATATGGCCCAGCGGATTAAGGGCTCATATTGTCCTTGCAGAGGGTCCAAATCCCTGGCCCAAACACTCACATTAGACAGCTCACACCACTTCCAACTTTAGCTTTAGGGATGCAGTGCCTTCTGAGCTCTGAGGGTACTGCCCTCAAAAGCACCCCCTCCCCAGTTAGAAGTCTTTTAAAATAATTGCTTTTTCTTCAGACAGGGAGATCTGCCAGCATCCATGTACATCAAAATAACGAGCTTCAGGAGTCATTCTACTTGGGATGTCAGTGTGAATCATGTGTTCAGCTGTAACAATCTTACAGAAAGTAACCTAGAGAACATGCTTTATCTTTGCAAACTGGATACATTCTAAATAATCCTCAAGTTTTAGTTTTTTGTTTTGTTTTTTCTTTCTTTCTTTCTTTTTTAATTGATGTCCTATGATAACTCAGAGCTTTAGTTTATGAGTCTGGTTTTCAGGATTTTTTTTTAAAGATTTATTTATTTATTATGCATACAGTATGCAGAAGAGGGTACCAGAAGTCATCATAGATGGTTATGAGCCACCATATGGTTGCTGGGAATTGAACACAGGAGCTATGGAAGAACAGTCAGTGCTCTTAACCTCTGAGCCATCAATCCAGCCCAAGTTTTAAGTTTTACACTGAAGAAAGGAATGATATATTCATACCTCTGCCAGGAGATGTGTAACCATGTCAATATCATTGTAGGTTTTGGTCATCTGTTCCACTCTGTCTGTGCCTAGAACTAAGGCAGATAAAGAGCCTTTAAGCACATCAGAAAACTTACAATACTGAAGAAAATCCTAAGTATCAACAAAATCCCCGGGTTTTTACAGAAGTCATTCAGGAGAATTAAAATATACATGAAAACAGAAAAAGAAAAAGGGTTCATGTCTATAAGACCTAAGAGACATCAACCATTACCAAAAAAGGTACACACACAATAAACTGAGAAAGTACCAAGTGCTCAGTCATAGGGCAATCATGTCCCAACTACTTCTTCTTACTCCTAGGGAGGTAAATTTAGTAAATCACATTTGAAGGTGTGAGCTGGGAGGAGGAGGCTTAAGCTACCTATTTTATATTCAAATCAATTAAAGTTTCTGAAGAAAAGCTGGGCAGTGGCATGCCTTTAAGAGGCACTCGAGGCAGAGGCAGAGGCAGGTGGATCTCTTAGAATTTGAGGCCAGCCTCCACTACAGAGTGAGTTCCAGGATATCAAGGGCTACACAGAGAAACCTGTCATGAAAAACAAAACAAAACAAAAAAACCCAGAGAAACAAAAAGTTACTGAAGAGTTATGCTGTTCTCACAGAACTGAATTACAAAGTCCTCACAAACTTAAAACTCAAGAAACAAAGAGAAATGGTAATGCAAAACAGTTTTCTTCTAAAATAATTTTTCAGAAAAATATGATAAGAGCTACACTAGTGAAGTCAGTACGGTATATACACACATGTATTTACGTGCATATAAATGTAACTAATAATTACAGAATAAGAGGTCATGAATTGAGGGTACAGGAGCTAGAGGGGGCTAGGAAGAGGGATGGGAATAATGTAAATTAGTACTTGTGTGAAATTCTTAAAAATTTAATATTTTTTTTTAAAATAAAAAAGACAATATTGAGAGCCTTAGTTTAATTTACTTCAGCTATTTAAACTATTAAGGCCAGAAACACATCTTTATTTGGTGATCTAGATATTTCAATTCAAGTTTAATCAATATTTACACCTCCAACTCCCCCCTCATACATACACACACACACACACACACACACACACACACACACACACACACATTCCAGTTCTAAGAAACTGCCTGGTTCTAGGAAAGTACCATCCAGAGCAGGTTAATAATTACTATGAAATAAGCATTCAAAGCAATCATTCTCTAACACAGTCTGTCATTAAAAGACATGAAAGCACGATGGCTCATCTGGGTAAGGCCCTTGTCCCCAAGTCTGCTGACCTGAGATTGAACCCTGGAGCCCACCTGGGGAAAGGACAGAAGGGATTTCCACAAGCTCTGACCTCCACACAAGTATCAGAGTACAAGTGCCCTTTCCTACTATAAATAAATAAAACTCGCCTGAAGGCTTCACTGGGAAATGTGTAAGATCTGATGTAATCTTCCAAGTAAGTAAAATTATAGGAATTTCACAAACATATCAATGCTGAGCTCAGAGATTTTTATCACATAATCTAACAGCCACTGTATATAATATTTTTATACTGAATGGGTAATGGAACAAGCAAAAAAACAAAATCCAAAAAGAAAAACCAAACTAAAATAATAGAAGTAAGTCTCTGTACTTGGCTCAGCCCTCATTCTCTATGGATCACTGAGGACAAGAGACACCTATGTGGCTCACACGGGCCTGGAATCTGGTACGCAGGTGGAGGCAGCCTGATCAGGAGTCCAGACCAGCTACACCGGATGTTCAAGGCAGCCCAGGCTACAAAATAGCCCGTCTTTAGAAAATAAAATACAAGGTACTTATGTGTCTAAGAACTATGCATGCTCTTTACAGACAGACATAATTCCTGTGACTGTGATTAATAAGGAAAGCTAGGAACCCGAAAAGCTAACACACAAGATACCAAAGTATTGGGTTATAAATGTTGGCAGACAAAATAAAGATATGCAATTATAAATAGCTGTACTACTTTTTAAACAGTTCTGTTCTCTCCTCACCCTGAAGAAAATATCAAGTAAAAGACAAAGGAAGTGTAACCGTTTGCAAAACTTCCTGCTCAGTCATAACCATGGTAGCAGTTCTCAGACAGGGCAGCTGCTGCCTCTCTCTGTTAGGTCAGGCTGAATTAAAGCACGTCAACACTGAACAACAACAACAACAACAACAACAACAACAACAACAACAACAACAACATACTCATGTAGCGGAACGTCTCTTCAGCAAGGACCGGAGAGAGGGTCTCAGATGCATCCTGAGGCTGGTGTGCAGACTGCGTCCAGTCTTGGTTCTCATAGAGAAAGAGAGAGTCGACTCTCAGCTTATACTGTGGCAACTGTTCTTCTAGCAGGTTCACCAGCTCGACTTCAGGGAGATCCTCACTGGAGCAGACGTCTGGGGAGAGAGTCCCGTCAGTGAGCCTAGTGTGTCCCACTAACCACACTGCAGTGAAATTAGTTTTTTGAAAGTAGGAAACCAAAAAAAGTTAGACAAGATCATTTCTCTCCAGATTTTTATCTAGTGACCCGAGGAAACTGTTCTAGCCTTGCTGGCTGTGTGAACAAAGTAATAACTCTGAGAAACACTTAGATCATGTGGAGACACTGAGCAAATGTTAGCTTTCTCCTGTGTGTGTGTGTGTGTGTGTGTGTGTGTGTATGTGCCCGCACACAGGCTCTGGGGACTTTCCTGTCTCCACCCCATCTCATCTGAGACACTGGTCAGCCTTGCTCTTCATTGCTGTTTTACCAGTCTTTAGACCTTTGAGGGTCAGTGTTAATTGTCCACTTGGCAGAATCTACAATCACCTGGGAGATCTCTGCAAAGGCCTGTGGGGGAGTATTTTGATTACACGAATTGAGGTGGGAAGACTCACACACAAGTTCTCACACATGTCTCTGACATACCATACATACTTCTATCCAGGGCATAAATTCTCCAGCTGCCCACTGTCCTGTTTTTCAGTTTTAATATTAGAAAGTACATGGGCTTTGACATGAAAGCTAGTGTCTAAATTTGTCTCCTCCACACATTTATGATGGGATATCAGACACAAGATATATCTCTCCAGAGTCCCATTCCCCACACATTTGCAAAATGAAGAGAACCGCCTATTCCATCCGGCGTCACACTTGACACACAGTAGGCACCCACTGAATACGGGTGCTGCTGCTAGTCTCTCCTCTCAGGCTGCCTTTGAACATAGTTGGGGCTTTCTTATGTCTGTTCCTGACTTCCTGTTTATCACCAGCATTTAACAACTCCCAAATTAATGTTTTCAAAAAAGTTATCTCTCTTAACACAATTGGAATACTAGGGTTTAAAATAGAAAAAGTACAGCAGGATGACATACCCACCCTCTCACTTCTAGGAGATCTGGTATTTCCTTTATGGGTAGCATAAAGACAACAGTACATTTCTATTAGTTGGCCTAAGCTTGCCAAGTAAGTTCAGTGCAGAGGCTGGTACTGAGACACATGTCCATTGAGCTAGAAGATAAACATAACCACAAGAAGAGATATGGTCCATGCAAGCCTTCATCAGAGCTCCAAAGACCTCTCAAGCCTTGGCAGAGCTATCAAATAGAGTCCTGGAAACATAGCCACAGTTTTTGTATTTTTTTTTTTTGTTGTTGTTGTTTAATTACAAACTCCCAAGTGGTTATGCACACGTTACTTGCTGAATATACGTTATAGACTGCCATTCCAATACCTGCGGAAGAGAAGCTGACTACAGATACATGGGGACACTCCAGGACACGAAGGGCAGAAGGAACACTAGCAATGCCCAATGTTGTCTTGTCCTTCTGTGACTCTTTCCACACTCACTTCCTTCCGGTCACACTGACTCCACTTAGGTTCAGGGGTTCTTTTTGGTTTTCCTAAATAGAACTTTAGAACTGGGCTGCCATGAACACACTCAAATCATCCTCCACACTTTCATCACATGACTCTCCTACATAAGGGTAAAAGGGGCATGAAGTTCATCTCTCCAGAACTTTTAAAAAAAAATACACAAACAGCTCTACCACACTGAATACCTGGGTGACTAAAACTAATTATAGAGTAGAGAATGCTGTAGTGACCCATTTAACAAAGATGAGCAAGCCCTAAAATGAGACCTTTATCATCAAATGACTTAGCAAAACAAAGCTGAACTCTCTAAGGAAAATCACTTATCTAGAATGTATCAGGAGCACAATATTCAACACTTAAAAAAAATGCACTCATAAGTAGGTGATGGGGTGCATGCCTTTAACCCCAGCACTTGGGAGGCAGAGGCAGGTGGATCTCTGTGAGTTCAAGGCCAGCCTGGTCTACAGAGGGAGTTCCTGGTCTACAGCCAGGGCTACACAGAGAAACCTTGTCTTGAAAAACAAAACAAAACAAAAAAATTGGCCATATAATTTCACATAGAAAAGATAAATCTAGTAATGGTCAATAACTGTACATGAAAAGATACTCCACATCATTAATCATCAAGGAAATTAAAGAAGACCCAGGAAGCTCCACTGCATACTATAAGAATGGTTCAAAGCAATGGACTGACCTTACCAAGTGCTTATGATGTGGGGGCAGCAGTCAGTGGGGCAGAACCTTTAGGCCAGCTCCAGCCAGCAACCCCTGCTAGTCTTAAGTCAAATTTTATCAGAACACAACCGTACTCATTCTTACTCATGGTTACTCTACAGCTGCTGTTCTGCTCTAACAGCATAGGTTAGTTTAAACTTATCGGCCAAAAATATGTTTAAAAGCACAAATAAAAAATCTTACTGGGCATGGTGGTCCGTGCCTTTAATCTCAGCATTCTCGAGGTAGAGAGGGCAGATCTCTGTGAGATCAAGGCCAGCCTGTCTACAGAGCAAGTTTCAAGAGAGCCAGGGCTGTTAGTCAAAGAAACCTAGTGTCAAAAAATCATCAACAAAACCCCAAACAAATCTTAAAAAAGCATCTTGCCACAAAATGACAAATTGAGTTCATCTGGAATTCTAGCACAAGCACATTTCATCTAACGGGCAAAGTAGGCTAAAGGCTGTCTAGGGCTGGAGGCGAGGGTGGAGATTTGGATGCAAGAGAACTTGCATGAGATGCTATAAAGTCCTAAACCTTGACTGCATCCATATTTGTCAAAACTCAAGCAGGATATTAAAATGCGACAGTTTTCTATACCTTAATGAATTTATGATTAAAAAAAACTATGGATTTATATGGATTTCAAAAATCTGAAGGTTTTGGACTTGGGCTTTTAGAAAAGCAGAATTATGTACTAATTGTGTTTTATAATATCCCTAACTGGTTCTGTAAAAATATATTCAATATATTAAAATATCTTTAGCAGATGCAGATCTAATTCAATGAGACAGTCCAGAGAAGCCTATGTGAGCTAATGATTTATTATTAATATGATGACACGGATGTGTATATGATGCACATGCATGGGTGCAGGTGCATGGGTGCAGGCACATGTGCCCCCACACCCATGCAGAGATCAGAGGCCAACCTTCAGGAGTTGGTTCTTATCTTCTGTCTTTGTTGAGGCAAGTCTCTCTCATTTCTACTGCACAAGCCAGACTAATTGGCCTCCATGCCTCTGGGCAATTCTGCCTGTGCCTTTCCCCTTCTGTGCCGAGGTTACAGATGTGTGTGTGCTGCTGTGTCCTGCCTTTTCTGTTATGTGGGATCTGGGGTTGAATTTGACTTGTGAGGCTCCACTGGCTGCTGTATTCCTCACTGAACCACCTCCTCAGCTCCATTTGGCGATTTTTTTAAAAACAAAAACTTTAGGGAAAACATTCTAAGTACTCAGGGGTTTTTCAAAAGGATTTATTACTTCTATTTTTGTGTGTGTCTAGTTGAGCATGTGAACATATGTGTATGTAGATGCATACATGTGGAGACCAGAAGACGCTAGGTCTCCCTCTGTCATTCTCCTCCTGTGCCTTTGAGGCAGGGGCTCTCCCTCAATTTGGAGCTCATGTTTTCTAGCTGAGCGAGAAACCAAGCCAGCCTCGGAGACCTCTGACTCAGCTGCTCAGACCTGGTGCTGGAGGCAGGCACAGGGTGTCTAGTTTGTTATGCATACAGGTGCTGGGACCCAAACTCTGGGCCTTGTGATCACAGCAAGGGTTCTTAACTAACAAACACTCTCCAGCCCCTGAGGTTTTATTTTTTTAATTTTAATTTTTAAAAATGTATTTATTCTCACAGATAAAACTTAAGGGCCTACTGCTCTGTCTGCATACCTGCCAAGTCCCAAGGGCCTTTTGCGTGCCAGGTACTGTAGTCAGGTGCTTGTAGGTTCACAAACACAGGTACACTGTTCTGACACAATTCCTGCTCACAGAGGCCCTGTGGGCATATGGGAGTACAGCACAGACAAAGAACTGCATAGAAGGCAGAGCTTGATAATGTAATTGGAGACCACGGGACGGAGCGATGAATTCAGTCTGCCTTTGAGGCCACCAGGCTGGAAAGGGAGCCTGGGGTTTCATCATGCAGGCCAGACTGAGGCATCTGCACTTTGTCCTGTAGGAAATAACACTTGAACATTATGCAACTGAACTCACCAGTGATGCTCTCCGAGTCTCTGTGATTGCTATTCATGAGGTTTTCTTCACCTGTTGGTGATGTGAAAATGGCATTCTGGAATTGACTCATGCAGAATCTTTTCTTGCTTTGGTCGAAAGGAGCAGCTTTGGTATGAATCGGAGTAAAGGAAATCCATTAAGCCATTTAGCAAAGAAATGAGCGTGGTCATGTGTATGTTTTCTTGAAGACAGATTTTCCGAGGTGAGTCAATGACATCTGCAGCTCTAGGTCCTCTCACGTGACTATCAGCCCTCCCCTCCGACAGTCATGGCCTAAATAAACAAAGACCAGACCAGGCGGTTAGAACCCAGCATGCTCTTTAATAACAGGACTTCAGATACTTGGCATGCCTGCCATTAAGAATGTTTTCTACGATATATACAACATGAGTAAATCATGAGGAGTGAGGCTGGGCATCAATAAATAAATCAGCTCATGATTTGTGATTCTATTTTTATAAGAGTCTTAGAAAATACACCCCAACATACCTGGTACTGAAAGGCTGATCAATGGCTGGGTTAGGGAAGGACTTACTTGTGTGAAGGAGAAGTTTAGGGAATAATGCATGGAACCACCGTGATGGCGTCAGAGGGCATGGACATGATGCCAAGTGTAACCCAATTATACAGCTGAAGTATGCAAGTTGGTACACATTACATTTCAATATAGCTATGAAATTTTAAATAAAATCAACTCTTTACTATAGTGACCTATTATAGAGTAGAAGTAAAGTGCATTATAGTAGCACAAGACCAGGAGGGAAATAGAAGCATAGTCTTGTCAGGCTTTTAGACTATATGTAGAATAGTGAAACGCCACTTGAAGGCAAAACTGTGATGGTGGAAAAATGTCCAGGACAAACCAGAAAGCAAATAATGCAATAACACAAGAATTACGGATAATAAACCAATGAAAGAAACAA